>ONZH01007069.1:0-35340 GCA_900303285.1 Rhinella marina | reverse complement strand
ATGGAAAGTCCAAGAGTCACGTTTGAGGATCTATATCAAGTCCTGTTAACCACCGAGACGGCTGTCCAATTGGAATGGATCCATGTGTCACATAGCAACCAAGTGCCAGGACTACAGGGGCCATAATGCTTTTATATGTCTTATTTTTTGGTTTATATGGTACAAGAGGGGAAACAGTTTGATCAAATTCCAATGGTATTTTATCAAGATGAGTCAGGAACTGCCAAGTTTGACTTTTGTAGTGTAGTGGACAGAAGACAGATAGGACACTTGGCTTTGGTCAGATAAGTACATCTGTGTGACAGGAACTGACCCAGTCTATGGAAATTGTGTAGTGTTTAGAGATGACCATACCAACTGTGGACATTGGAGATAAGCAGGACGGAACACTAGTCCTAAATATTGGGAAGATAAACCAGTGGAAGCTGTGGATCTCCTAGAGTCAGTGATTAAGAGGGTTTTGTCATACATCCTTTGACTCTCAAGTACACATAAATGCCATAGAAGTCCCTAGAAAAGTTTCTGATGATTTTTTTAAAGCTAGAAGTCAGGTAGCTGCAGGAGTTGAGTCATTCATTCCAATGATTAGTATTAATAATGAAATGTGGATTGAAATAACATTTCTATTATCATCAATAGAGATTTGTGAATTACACCGGTGACGCTGTGAAGGGAACAAATGATCTCTACTTCGGTGATGACTCTGCAGAACCAACTGGTCCTCGACAGCAGAAAAAGGAGGGGTCTACAAGATCTTTGGAAGTTCCAGCTGTACCTACATTTCGAATAACACCCGATGGAAGTATTATCAAGGATCTGAAGGGACTGACGACTGTCGAATGAACTGGCTGAAAATTAAAATTGTTTTTTTTTTTTTAATGTTTAATATGTCTGTGCCCACACCATGCATATGTACTATGACTCTGTCAAAGATAAGAATGATTACAACTGTATGAAGAATGCAATTCCATCCTGAAGAAAATAAAAACCTTGTTGATGGTTGTGGAGTAAATAGGACAAGGTGAAGGCAAACCCAAAAGAGAGTTGGGGGGACCTGGTGAAGCAATAAGGAAAGTCCAGCTCTTCGCTGTTTAGGGCGTTGGGAGAGTACCTCACTTTGCCTGTTTACCTTGAGTCTATTTCCCGCAAAAAGGAGGGATTTGTGAGAGATAGGTTTTTATATATATTGTGTAAAGCCTGTACTACTTGTCTTTGACCACTAGATGTCAGCTAGTTAGCTATGTGAGTCACGTGAACACTCTCTTTGTTTTAAGACATGATAATTTGCCTCTTTCAAATGAACCAATGAACTCAGCTTGTGTCAAAGAACCAATCACTCTGTTTAAGTAACACCCCTTTTTGTCTATGTCATAACTACTATATAAGTGACTGTCTCTTTAATAAACGGGCTCTTGCTTGGGGGATGTGAAGTATTTTCCATGAAACCAACTTGTGTGTGGTATCATTGTGAAAGTGGTCTGAGCATATGCATACCTATACTTCTAATGATTTGGCACCACACAAAGAAGAAGAGTATCGCGAGAATGGCGATGACAGGATACAGTTGCAGATGATGACTAGGGATGAGCGAATTGACTTTGGATGAAACATCTGTAGTCGATTTACATAAAACTTTTTTTTGAATAGTGTACGGAGCGAGCGTTCTGTATAGTATTAGAATGTATTGGCCCAGATGAGCCAAAGTTATTACTTCGCATAGTCTCGTGAGACTGGGTAATAACTTCAAAAATGAATTTCTATTGTTAAAAACCTTTTCCCAAACTTGGGTTTGGTTCCAAGGTACCAAGGAGCTTGATCCAGCCTCCCAGGGACAGGAAACAACAGCGGACGCCCAAAATAAAGACACGGCCTCCTAAGTACTCCAGTTAATAACAGAGAGCCAAAGAAAATTTAGAACATATAAACCATAAAATTGTGATATAGAAAACAAATATATATACAAAATGACATATTTCCCCATATCTTTTTTTTTTTTTTAAATGGGGGGGGGGGGGGGGAGACACAGTGCTGTTGTGGAGGCTACAGGAAATCAAATTACTGGTAAGAGTAATTGTCATCTTTCCCTAACGCCTCCACACCGCACTGATAGGAGGATTTCAGAGTAACTTCTTTAGGGGGGGACCACATCAGAAAGGACTTTATGTCCAAACGCTAGATCCTGGTTGGCCATAAGTTTATAATGCCTAAAAAAGGTCATGGGGTTAGAGCATGTGGCTGCCCTACATACCTGATCCACTGAAGCAGCCCCTTTTTCAGCCCAGGAAGTGGACAAGGCCCTTGTAGAATATGCTCTCCGCCCTTTGGGAGGAGAAACATTCTTCTCTTTATAACAAAGGACGATAGTCATCTTTATCCAACGGGCTATAGAAGCTTTATAAGCTCCTAGATCTTCTAAAGGATTCTGTGGCCTTAAGGTAAGCCAGAAGACATCTCCTCACGTCTAAATGGTGAAACATTTTTTCCTGATCAGAAGCTGGAGACGCACAAAAGTATGGTGAGGCTATCTCTTGCTCTAGGTGAAACTTAGAGAAAACCTTGGGCAGGAAAGCTGGGGAATGTCTAAGAATCACTCTATAATCCAGAACAGTAAGGTAAGGCTGTTTACAGGAAAAGGCCTGGATTTCACCCACCCTTCTAGCTGTAGTGATTGCAATAAGAAAGGTGGTCTTTAGGGTTAATAATTTCAGAGATAAGTCTGAAAGAGGCTCAAAGGGCATGGACGTGAGGGCATAGAGAACAATGTTTAAATCCCAAGGAGGAACATTCACAAACAAAGAAGGACGTAACCTACTCGTACCTTTAAGAAATCTACCAAACGGGGATTTCTGCTAATTTGACATCTAGAAAGACACTGTGGGCGGAAACCTGAACTTTTAAGGTACTGGTTCTAAGCCCTTTATCAAACCCTGATTGCAGGAATTCTAAAATCAAGCCCATATCTAGGCTACCTTGGGGATCCCAACGGCAATCTGCAAACATCAAAAAAGTATTCCAGGTTCACGAATAGAACTTTGAAGTGATGTGATTCCTACTATGTAGCAGGGTATATATGACGGCCTCAGAAAAACCCCTTCTTTTTTAATAAGCCCCATTCAACTTCCAAGCCGCTAGGTGTAGTTGCTGAATGTTGGGAGGTCAGGCAGGTCTGGAATCTGAGGTAGAATCCAAGGTTCCTCTGCAGAGAAACCAAGAGGGAACCAAGACCTTTTTGGCCAATAAGGAGCAATCATTATGACCTGTGACTTTTCTTCCTTTATTATCATCAGAGTCTTTGGAATCAGAGAAAAGGGTGGAAATGCATAGGGAAGGCCTCTGGGCCAGGCTAACAAGAGTGCGTCTGTTTAATTCAGACCCTCCTGAGGGTGGATGGAATAAAAATATTTCACCTTCTTGTTTAGTCTTGATCCGAACAGATCCCAAACTGGAAGACGCCACCTCTCTGAGATTTGACTGAAGATTTCCTGGCTCAGGGACCACTCCCCTTCTCTTGGGGTTGAGGTTGAGGTCTTGTCTGCCGAGAAAATCTGCTAAAATGTTCTCTTCTCCTCTTAGATGATCAGCCAAGATGGATTTTAGGGTCTTCTCTCCCCATTTGAAAATCCTCCTTGAGCCAGCAGCTAATGGCCTGCTCCTTGTCCCCCCTTCACGCCACAGTCATCGCATTGTCTTAAAGAACTTTGACATGGTGATGTTGTAACATTGATTTCAGGCTTAGGAAGGCTCGGAAAACCGCTGTCAATTCCCTCATATTCGAGAATGCTAGAGACATTTGCAGACTCCAAGTTCCTTGCACCATTGTTTGCAGGGTATGGGCCCCCCAACCTTTGCCGCTTGCGTTGGTGGTCACCATAATCTGGTCGCTTGGTCTCCACTGCACCTCTGCTTGTAGGTGTTTCTCCACCATCCACCAACTTAAAGAATTTTTTACTTGGTGTGGGATCTTTATTTTCTTTTCTAATGAACTCTGCCTCTTGTCCCAAGTTGAGAGAAGAAAAGACTGCAGGATCCTGGTGTGGGCCTGGGTCCAATTTACTTATATCTTGGCTTCTCCAGACCAAAACCGCAGCCTTCTGAGCTCGCAGAGCCATCTTTAAACCTCGCATCCCCCGTACATAAGCTCCGCCCCACGAAACAGGAGCACACCACACTTCTTCCTGGCCACACCCCCGGCCGCCACGCACGATGACGTAATTCGCCGCCGGAAGTGGAACCAATACGGGCGGAAGAAGAGCAATGCGGCGTGCCTCCAGAATCCTCCTGCCCACAGAGGATTCCCTGCCGAGATGCACAGGGCGTTGATCCCCCTGCACTAAAGCAGGAAAAGCCCCGGATGCCTAGCGTGGGACTTACACCTAGGGACAGAGAAGGAGAGCCAACGCTCCAACCAGAACCTCTGTCCCCTGCTCAGCCCTCCCAAGAAGAGGAAGAATCCAAGGCTGAGCGAAGAATCTTCCAGCTGGCGACTGGCAAGGCTTCCACCCTTCCTGAGGGACAGGAAACAACAACTGGAGTAGGTAGGAGGAGGTGTCTTTTTATTTTGGGCTTCTGCTGTTGTTTCCTGTCCCTTGGAGGTGGGATCAAGCTCCTATGAGTGCAGGTGTGGAGGCGTTAGGGAAATAAAGCTTTTAAATGATTTTATTACTATTGATGGCTCCTGGATACTTTGCCTATGCAATTATTATGTTTCATTGCAGGCTTGCAGGTGGTAGCACTGCACTGGAACATACTCAATTTTCCACACACTAAGGCCCCTTTCACTCGAGCGAGTTTTTTACACTGTTGCGATCCATGAAGTGAACGCATAGCACCCGCACTGAATCCATTCATTTTAATGGGTCTGTCACACATCATTTCTGCGTTGCGTGAGAATCGCAGCATGTTCTACATTCTGTGTTTTTCACACAGCCCAGGCCCCATAGAAGTGAATGGGGTTTCAGTGAAAAACGCATTGCATCCGGATGTAATCTGGATGCAGTCCGGGTGCAATGCATTTTTCACTGATGGTTGCTAGGAGATGTTGTTTGTAAACCTTCAGTTTTTTTTCATGCGTATGAAAGATGCATCAAAACGGATTGCACCCACGTGTAAAAAAATTGAACAATCTCAAAAGGAAACATGCAGGGACTTTAGGGAGACTCCAAATAGATTAAATCATTAAGTAATGGGATCTCGCCATTTGGAATAGAGCACCAAAAAGGAAGATGGGGGGTGGGGGTTTGTTAGGGTTTTCTTGGTTATGGGACTATGGGACTAGTACTGTTATTGTATTATATGTACCAAATTGTAAGCACAACATATTGTAAACAACAATATGTCATATGTCATATATTATGTTATTATAACATGTGAAAATTCAATAAAAAATATTTATAAAAAAAAAACAAAAACGGAACAATTGTATTGGACTGTGTGAGTACATTTGGTCATTTCTCTGGCCTTCGAATCAATGCTAAAAAAATCAGAGATTTTACATTGTACCACCATTGCATGTTCGAGATCTAATCACACTTAATTTTGGTTTTAAAAACAGGGACCATTATCTTCCTTATTTAGAGATAAATTTGCCTAAAAATCCTTGATTCCACTTTCAAATGGAATTACGCCCGTCTCATCCCTAAACTCCGCCAGGAGCTGCTAACCTGGAATTTCCCTACTCTCTCATGGATAGGCAGAATACACACTGTCAAAATGGTCACTTTGCCTTGGATATTGTATCTCTTTCGCTTCTTCCCCATACAAATTACGGGTTCTGCCCTAAAATCATTACAGAATGAAATCTTTTGCTTTTTATGGGCGTATAAGAGACCTCGAATAGCCAGACATATTATGCACCTGCATAAGAGGGTAGGTGGGCTTTCAGTTCCCCATCTATATAAGTATTATTTAGCAGCCAGACTAACACAACTAGTATCATTCCATGCTCTCCCTAACCCTACACAATGGGTCATTCTTGAGTCGGATTTATAGATGCCAGTGTCCCCGTTAGCGTTAATTTGGTCACTTGATATCCCCTTAGGAACAGTTGACCCTGCAGCAAAAATCCCTTACCTTATGCTACAACTTTGGAGGAAAGTTCGATTTAAATATAAATTGCAAAGCTCTATCTCCCCAATGCTCCCTATATTCAGAAACCCCCTCTTCCCACCAGGATTGTCACCAACAGCGTTTTTTGCATGGTGGAAACATACTAAGCTACGTTCAGTTGGTGACTTCTTAATCCACTCTAAACTCATGTCCAGAGCATACTTCCTCTCTGCTTTTTCCCCCTCAACTTCTGAACTCTTCAGAGTTACTCAAGTAACTTCCCAGGTCTCAACAAATAGAATAATAGACTTTACAATGTTTGAAAGGCTCTGCAAATATAGAGCTTTAGAGAAGGGTACCCTCTCCCTTCTTTATTCTACCCTGAATTCACCACTCTCTGATGCCAAGTTGGCCTTTATGCAGGGATGGGAGATAGATTTGGGGGAGGCCCTCACCTTGGAGCAGTGGCATGGGTGTTGTACGACAATCAGTAAGGGAAGTTGGCAGGTTACCTTAATGGAGACTATACTAAAGATACTTCATAGAATTTATATGGTACCCTCCAGATTGCATCTCATTTATCCAACAGTCTCTCCTTTATGCTTTAGAGGTTGCCAAGAAACTGGTAACACTCTTCATGTGTGGTGGACTTGTCCCATAGTGCGACGGTTTTGGACCAATATCAAGAGAGGACTGTTTGAGGTGTTTGGAAAGGACCTCCCCCTGTCAGCACCTGTATATCTACTAGGTCTTAAGCCGCCAACATTCAGTAACACTCTCCATAAGCTTCTTCAATATATTCTGATGTCTGCAAGGATTCATGTCGCGTCCAGGTGGCAATCTCTCTCTCTCTCGGTATCAGCGGTCATACATAGAGTTAAACGTATAGCCTTATACGAAAAATTAAATGCCACTCTGGCTGATACCAGGGAACGTTATTCGCAAATATGGAACCCCTGGTTAAACTGTTCCAAATCTCCTAACATACAATACTTCCTATCCCTTTGAACAGCTGCTTGAGGCCCTGGAAGACTTACCTGCTTGCCCCCGTTCCCCTTCATCTTCTTATTACCTTTGACTGGGAGGGTCCCTAGAGCTGCACCCTTCTTACTCAGTACTGCTTAATTCAGGTAACTCATGATTCAAGATGAGTTTATACTGTTCAACAACTGTTAGGTTTTATTATTTTGTACTATCTTAAACCGAGTTTGACAACTGTACAATACTATAGGAGAACTTTGATTATTCATTTTGTACTCTTGTATACCATGTGCAATTTCTCCACTCTTGCCATCAAACTACTAAATATGTTTTTGAAACCAAAAAACTGAACAATTGAACAAAATCGCAGAGAAAACTGACTGAACTTGCTTGCAAAATGGTGCGAGTTTCATTGAACGCACCCTGAACACATCCTGACACAATCCTTATCATTCGTGTGAAAAGGACCCAAGGCCCCTATCACACGAGCGAGTTTCTGCGTGGTTGCGATGCGTGAAGTGAACGCATAGCACCCGCACTGAATCCTGACCCATTCATTTCATGGGTCTGTGTACATGAGCTTTTTTTCATGCATAATTTCTGCGTTGCGTGAGAATCGCAGCATGTTCTATATTCTGCATTTTGCACGCAGCCCTGGTCCCATGGATAAGGCTTCAGTGAAAAACACATTGCATCCAGGTGCAATGCATTTTTACTGATGGTTGCTAGTAGATGTTTGCAAACCTTCCGTTTTTTTCATTCATCAAAACGGATTGCAACCGTGCGGAAAAATCTGAACGCAATCGCAGACAAAACTGACTGAACTTGCTTGCAAAATGGTGCGAGATTCACTGAAAGCACCCTGAATGCATCCTGAGCCAATCCGTATCGCTCGTGTGAAAGGGGCCTAATGCAATAAATCACATTAGAGTTTGGAAAAGGAAATCTGATTACTGCAAGTTCATGTCCCGTGGGGGGGGGGATAAAATTAAGTAAGAAAAATGTTTTTTTTAAAAATGATAATTACTTACCAGTAATTTGATTTTCCGAAGTTCATGACAACACCAGGAGAGAGGGTCCGTCTCCCAGGACAGGAAACCCACAGGTATAAAATTAGGACGTTACAGTCCCAAAAAGAAGGCTGCTGTCATGGACTTCGGAAAAACAAATTACCGGTAAGTAATTATCATTTATCCCTACGTCCTATGACAGCACCAGAAGATATCCCGGAGAGTGAATAATTAGGGGGGGGGGGCAACAGCCTGAAGGACTTTACGGCCAAAAGAAAGATCACACACCGCAGAGATATCAAATATATAGTGCCTGTAGAATGTAGACGCAGAAGACAAAGTTGCCGCTTTGCATATCTCTTGGATGGAAGCTTCTGCTCTTTCTGCCCATGAGGTAGAAACTGCCCTGGTAGAATGGGCCGTCCAACCCGAAGGAACGGGTTTCTGCATAGAAAGATAAGCAAGAGAAATAACCTGTTTAAACCACCTAGCTATAGTCTCTTTACTAGCCGACTTCCCCTTGTTCTGACTGGAAAACAGAACAACCAGGGAAGAGGACTTTCTCCAGTCCTTAGTAGCTTCTAGATATTCTAGAACACATTTTCTAACATCTAGAAAGTGAAACTCTGCTTCCCTTTGATTCTTTGGGGAAGAGCAAAAGGAAGTGAGAACTACCTCCTGGGTTTTATGGAAGTCAGATACCACTTTAGGAAGAAAAGCTGGGTCAGGTCTTAAGACAATTATATTCTCCTGAATAATAGTATAAGGGGGACTAATGGAGAGAGCCTGAAGTTCACCTATCCTTCTATCTGAGGTAATGGCCACCAGAAAAATACATTTCAAAGTCAGCATCTTAATTGGCAAGGTCCCTATAGGCTCAAAAGGATGTTTAACCATCGCTTGCAGAACAATGTTGAGATCCCAAGGGGGAATCCTAACCACCCTAGAAGGGAGACTCCTGGATACTGACTTACAAAACCTAATCACCCAAGGATGACTGGCTAACCTGTAGTTAAATAAAACACTAAGTGTCGCCACCTGCACTTTCAATGTACTTAACGCTAGACCTTTATCCACACCCATCTGGAGAAAATCTAGAACCTTATTTAGCTGAAGTTGACAAGAAGTAGAAGGAAAAATACCTAGGAATCTAAAAAATGCCCAAGTTCTGGCATAAATCCCGGTAGTCAACGGCTTCCTACTTAGTAACATAGTAGAAACAACCGACTCCAACAGCCCTTTGTCTAACAACATCCTTCACCGGAGGATGAACAATTGAGCCTTGCATGAGAAGATCCGGAATCCCCACAGAACCCAAGGATCGGCTATAGACATGATCCTCAGCCAGGAAAACCATGTTCGAAGGGGCCAAAAAGGAGCTATGAGTATTACTTTTGCTCTGTCTTCTCTGATTTTCCTCAAAACTCTGGGGATAATCTGAAAAGGGGGAAACACATACAACAGCCCCTGGTTCAATGGCTGAAGAATGGCGTCCACTGCAATAGGGAGGTCCGCAGGGGACAGGGAGAAAAACTTCTCCACCTTCCTGTTTGCTCTGGTGGCAAACAAATCTATTAGAGGTAACTCCCAGAGCCTCACAATCTTGGAAAAATGGACTGATTGAGAGACCACTCCCGCTGTTCCAGGAACTGATGGCTCAAATAATCGGCTTTCCAATTGTCAACCCTTTCGATGTGAAGGGCTGACAAGGAAAGGGCTCTCCCCTCTATTAAGGCAAAGATCTGAACCGCCAGAATCCCCAAAGATTTGGAACGGGTTCCGCCCTGATGGTTCAGATATGGTACAATGGAGCCATTATCTGGCAATGTTCTCACATGTCGATCTTTGATTAGGGAAAGAACTCTCTGTAAAGCCTGCAGGACAGCCATGAGTTCCTTCAGGTTTGAAGAACTGTCCGAGATCGGGCAATCCCACAATCCCTGAAGCAAGTTATCCCCCACATGTGCCCCCCAGCCCGATGGGCTGGCATCCGTCGTGATCACAAGGGGATTTACAATTCTCCAAGGGACACCCTGGGTTAAATTGTCCAGAGACAGCCACCAATCTAGGGCCTGACACGTCTGATCTGAGACCAAAAACTTTTTTCTAGATCCCTTGTCTCACCTGACCAAACCCCCAAGATCTCCAACTGAAGAGCTCTGCAATGAACCTGGGCCCATTGTACCGCCGGGATACAAGAGGTCAGGGTTCCCAACACTGACATTACTTTCCTTATTGAAACTCGAGGGTTGTCTATCGGGGAGTGAACCGCTGACCTTATCTTCTGAATCTTTTCCAGAGATAAAAAGGATCTCTGAACCCTGAATTCAGTATTATCCCCAGGAAACGTTGTTTTCTCTCTGGAATCAGCCTCAACTTCTCTTCGTTTAAGACCCAACCAAGGGATGACAGGATCTGCCTCTTCTGCTGAACCTGAAACAGCTTTGACTTGATGGGGCTATAACTAGAAAATCGTCCAAATACGGTATGAACAGGATGTCTTTTTCTCTTATATCAGAAGATGGTAATAGGCATCCTTGATGTCCAATACTGCCATAAAACAGTCCTTGTAGGGGAGTTCCACTACTGATCTTATCGTTTCCATTTTTAACCGTCTGTATTTCAGATATTTGTTTAGAAACTTTAAGTTTATAATAGTCGTGTAGTCTCCATTTGATTTCTTGACTAAAAAGAGGGTGGAATAAAAACCCGTACCTTCTTCTTCTTTTAGACATGGAATAAGCGCTCCTTCTAATGAAGCCTGAACAGATTGTCTGACTTTGGTAATTCTGAAGCTTCCTGGAGGGGAATTTTTTAAGTCTGTCCTGAACCCATGTTTTAGTGAATCCAGGTGCTGTTTGATATTTTTACCCAGTCTTGGAAGAAATTTTTTAATCTTCCACCCACCCTGTCGTCATTACGGATTCTCTTTTCTGGTAGAATCTGGTAAAGTGCTGATTCCTGAACAAAACCCCCTAGCTCTGGATCTGGAAAATTTCTACCTATCGTTCTTTTTACCTGGGCTTTTTTCTCTCTCTTTAAACCGCCTGCCTCTCTAAAAGGAAGTGTTCTGCTTACGAAAGGAAGAAGGAAACCTTTTTTCTATCCCCCGCTTTCTCTAAGATATCATCTAATGCAGAACCGAAAAGGTATTTACCTTCACACAGAATACTACATAGGTGACTTTGAAGCTACATCACCTGACCAATTTTTTAGCCATAATGCTCTACGAGCAGAATTAGCCAAATATGATGCCCTGGCACATAATCTAACTGCATCAGCAGAAGTGTCAGCCAAAAAATCTGCAGCTTTAGAAATAACCAGAAAAGATTCTAGCAACTTATCCCTAGGGGTTTTGTCCCTAAATTGGGCCTCCAATTGTTTAATCCATAAAATCAGGGCTCTAGCAGTGCAAGTGGAACTAATGTTAGGCTTAAACGCAGCTCCCATTCACTCCCAAGTTCTCCTTAAAAAACTATCTGCCTTCTTATCCATAGCATCTTTTAGCTGACCGAGATCATCAAAGGGAAGGGAGGATCTGCGCAACACTTTGGCTATGGGAACATCAGTTCTAGGGGCTTCATCCCACAAAGCACAATCACCTTCTTCAAAGGGGTATTTCCTTTTGACTGACCCTGGTATGAAACTGCATTTATCTGGGTGTTTCCATTCTCTGTTAATCATGGCCGAGACATTTTTCCTCTTAGTTTCTAGCCCTTCAAACATAACGTCCTGGACAGAATGGATCTCCTTAGCATCCACAATATGCATGGTATCTCTAACTGCCTTAACCAGTTGATCCACATCATGAATAGAAAAAAACGGTCTACCGCCTCCTTCCTCATTAGAGGAAGAAGAAACAGTATCAGCCTCCCCGCTTTCTAGAAATTCTTCCGAACTAGAAACATCAGAATCCTGCACAGTAAAGAAGATTTTTCTTTAGAACGTCTCTGTTTATGGTGACGATGTTTTTTTGGGACTGTAACATACTATTTACCTCTTGCCTAATCATCTTCTTCATACAGCTAACCATAGCAGGAGACGCTGAACGCATGAGACGCATCGCGGTTCCAGCGCTCTCCACGTGCTCAGCCTTCTCTCGCCTACATTGCGACCCCTGTAACTTTTCTTCATCTTCAAGGTGGGTGTCGCAGGGAACTCACCTGGCGCACACCTTTGCCAAGCCAGCCTTAACTCCAGGGAGAAACTACTCCCCACGATCTTTAGAAAAACAGAAAAACCTGTAGATTGTCCTCGTAGGACAGGAAACCACTGAATGAGGGAGAGGCTCCTCCTAATTTTATACCTGTGGGTTTCCTGTCCTGGGAGGTGGACCCTCTCTCCTGGTGCTGTCATAGGACATAGGGATAAATTACGTTTTTAGAAATATATAATAAATAAACATAAAAATTCAAGTCACCCCACCATTCCCCAAAATTAAAATAAATAAAATAATAAACATGATAGACATTGCTGCGTCCAAATAACCTATGCTGTTTAAAAATGTTTATCCCATATGGCAAATGGCGGAATGGAAAAAAAATGTCTAACTTTTTTTGTCACTTTACCTCCCAAAAAAGTGATTAAAAAGTCAAACTATAGATCATCCCGCAAAAATGAGCTCTCACACAGCCCTGTAAACACAACTATAAAAACGTTATGTGGGTTACAATGTGGCACTAAAAATATAATCTAATTTTTTTCCAAAGTTTTTATTTTTTCAGTATTAAAACACAAGAAAAACTGTATGAAGCTGTAATTGTACTGCAAAAGGAATTGAAGACAGCATCCATATTGCGGTGAAACAGATCCCTTTATTCCATAATCGCACCTCGGTACATGCTACGTTTCGGCTATACCTTAGCCTTTCTCAAGCATGCATATACCTGTAAGTGTACAACCTTAAAGAGGCTCTGTCACTAGGTTTTAACCTATGTATTTAAATACATAGGTTAAAACCCCTTAACTAGTACAGTTATATCATACCTTTATTGCAGAGTACAGCGCAGCGGTTGTGCTGAAAAACCAACTTAAAACTCTATGCTAATGAGCCTTCGGAGCACCGGGGGGCTCTCCCCGATGCCGACGTCCACGCCCCTCTGGAATTTGATTGACAGCGCTAGACCATTTGGTCTAGCGCTGAAATCCGGCGCCTGCGCAGTCCGATCGCGCTGGCGCATGCGCAGAAGCGCTTGCAGTGCCGAACACTGCAAGCACTTCCATCCTTGTGCGCACGCGCCGCAGCGAAAGTGGCGGCGCATGCGCACAAGGATGGAAGCGCTTGCAGTATTCGGCACTGCAAGCGCTTCTGCGCATGCGCCGGCACAATCGGACTGCGGCCGGTTCCTAACCTAGCGCTGTCAATCAACTTCCAGAGGGGCGTGGACGTCGGCATCGGGGAGAGCCTCGGGGGGCGGTGAAGAAGCGGTGCTCAGGAAGAAAGAGCCCGCCCCCCGGTGCTCCGAAAGCTCATTAGCATAGAGTTTTAAGTTGGTTTTTCAGCACAACCGCTGCGCTGTACTCTGCAATAAAGGTATGATATAACTGTACTAGTTAAGGGGTTTTAACCTATGTATTTAAATACATAGGTTAAAACCTAGTGACAGAGCCTCTTTAAATACCCTACCACCAGTGACATCACTGTTGGTGACCAGGAAGTGGATGCTCACAATTTGAATCATATACATTTGTCATTATTCTGATGGCCCCAGTTCTAACTACACACATATCTGTATCTCAACCACATATTTCTCAAATCATAATTTTTGTAAATATATCTCATACCCTGGTATGCTTCCGTTCACTTCCGCTGAAAAAGACCGATCTCAAAATGCTGCGCATGCCCAGCTCCACTCAAGCATATGTAATCCCCTGTTCGCTTACATCGCATCACCAGGCAACCAGACGCTCACTAGGGAAGCGCGCTGTAACGGAGCACTTTCCCCGCAGTCACGTGACCAATGACGGTCACCTGACCAGTGACGTCACGTCGCGTAGAAACGCGATGCTAACTATGAGGGCGCATTGTATAGAGCGTACTATTACACCCTTTCTGGTGCGCAATCAATGTATACAATGACACCACATCAAAGGATACTAGGGTACATGTATCCGGAATGGTGAGACTTTCCAATTTCCACGGACATATGTTGGAGCTTCTACTACAAAGGTTCGCAAAACCCTGTCGAGAAATTTTGAAATATTGGTGAAGATCGAGTCACTGCCAGAAATTATAGGCCTCCTAGGTGGATTGTCCAGTCTTTTGTGGATCTTGGGGAGGCAATATATCACTGGTGTGACTGGATGTTCAACAATCAAAAACTCCGATAAGGCTCTATCTATGATATGTTCCTCATGAGCTTCAATCACGCATTTTTTGATCTTTCTAGCAATATCAAATTTTGGATCCACATCTAGGGGTAAATAAACCTCCCTGTCGTTGTACTTCAGCTACCTAGTCACTTCTATTCAACACCACCAGGGCTCCACCCTTATCAGCTGGTTTCAATATAATTGTGGGGTCCTGGCTGAGAGACTGTACAGCTAGAACTTCTTGTCTGGTTATATTGGGATTAATGAGTTTGTCACCTATTCCCATTTGTCTGGGTGTATGAACCTGTTGTGAAACTATCTCTATATATGCTTCAATAACAGGGTTACCCTTTGGTGGAGTATAGGTACTCTTTTTCTTTAGGCCCAAACCCTTTAATTGTAACTCTGTTGTTTCACCAAATTTAGATATTACATTAACACTTTTCTGTGTTTCATTAGCAAAATGGGCTTTTAACCTAAGTGTCCGAAAAAACTTCTGTAGATCCACCTCCAGATCAAACCAGTTCACCTTATTAGATGGACAAAAACTCAGTCCGTTATTCAAAGCAGAGAGTTCAACATCAGATAATGTGCGTGACAAGATATTTACAACCAGGTCCTCCTTTATCTCCCCCGTCTCGATGGATATCGACGGTACGGTGGTTTCAGTGTCTTACATCCGTGTTTTCTCCCCCCTCTTTTCCATGGACGTTTTCTCCTGGTGGTGGATTCATCGATCGCCTTTCTAAAAAAGTAGCTCCATCCGAAGAATCCGATTCCCCAGTCGTGGTCATCGTACCCCTTTGGTATGGGGGTCTCCGTCTGGGTCTCATATCTTGTCGCTCTCCCAGATCTTGTGATTGCCACCTGTAAACTCTGCCAGTGCGGTAGTCCTCCTTGTCGCGGTGCCATTTTTGTTTCTTTTTTTGTTTCAGTGTCCACACGATGCTTTTCAATAAATGGATTGATTTTATCCTTAAACCTTTACCTCATCCGGTTGTAGGAGATTATTCAAGGTGACATCCAAATCAGCCACTCTCTTTCTTTGTTCCTGTACCTCAAGTTTTAAAAATTCAATATTCAGTAGGATCAGATCAAGAGAGAATTTGTTTGAAATTTGTTCAAACTTGGTACAAAAGGCCTTATTATCTAGAAACAACGTAGGCCGTAATTTCGATCTCAGACCCCATGGTATACGCTCACTGCGATGATATTCAATTAATGTTTCCATTATCTTCTTCTTTATTGTAATTGTACTGACCTAGAGAATGAAGGTAACAGGTTTTCCTCAGGATTATCAGATTAGCACAACTCCTTTAAACTGTCAGTTTGTTATCGATGGAACATGCTGACAGAATTAGTAACATAGTAAGGCTTCTTTCACACTAGCGTTAGCACGGATCCGGCACCTAAAGGGTGCCAACGGATCCGTGCTAACGCTGATACATGTGTGGAGCCGGAGCAGCGCTCTGGCCCCACACATGACACACATTGAAACAAGACACAGACATACAGACATACATACATACATACATACACGTCATAGCTGCGCGCAGGAGGCGCAGGGAAACGTCATAGCTGCGCGCAGGAGGTGCGTGAAGACGTTCTGCCGGCGTCCCTGGAGTATGTGAGTATGTCTGTATGTCTGTATGTTTGTATGTATGTATGTTTGTATGTATGTCTGTATGTATGTATCTATGTATGTAACCGGATCCGGAATAACCCCCCATTGCAAATCAATGGAGGACAGATCCGGATTACTGGTGTGTCCACACCAAACGGATCCGTCCCCATTGACTTGCATTGGGGGTCATTCCGGATCCGTCTTGGTGCGGATGCCTGGACTGGAGAGCAAACCGCAGCATGCTGCGGTTTGTTCTCCGGTCTGAAGACGGAACGGAATGCTTTCAGGAGCATTCCGTTGTCTTCAGTTCAGTTTTGTCCCCATTGACAATGAATGGGGACAAAACTGAAGCGTTTTTTTTTTCCGGTATTGAGCCCCTATAACGGAACTCAATACCGGAATTTAAAAACGCTAATGTGAAAGTAGCCTAACATAGTTTAGAAGGCTGAAAAAAAGACATCTGTCCATCCAGTTCAGCCTGTTATCTTGCAAGCTGATCCGAAGGAAGGCAAAAAAAAACCTTGTGAGGAAGAGGCCAATTTTCTTCATTTTAGAGGGAAATAAATTCCCTCCCGACTCCAATCAGGCAATCAGAATGACTCCCTGGATCAATGACTCATCTCTAATAACTATAACCTGTAATAATTATTACACTCCAGAAATACATCCAGGCCCCTCTTGAACTCTTTTAGTGAACTTACCATCACCACCTTCACAGGCAGAGAGTTCCATAGTCTCACTGCTCTTACCATGAAGAATCCTCTTCTGTTTGCGTACAAACCTTCTTTCCTCCAGATGCAGAGGATGTCCCCTCGTCAGAGTCACAGTCCTGGGGATAAATAGATGATGGGAGAGATCTCTGTACTGACCCCTGATATATTTATACATAGTTATTAGATCTCCCCTCATTCGTCTTTTTTCTAAATTAAATAACCCTAATTTTAATAATCTTCCTGGGTACTGTAGTCCACCCATTCCAGGTATTACTATACTTGCACTTCTCTGAATCTTCTCCAGCTCTGCTATGTCTGTCTTGTTTACAGGAGCCCAGAACTGTACACAGTTCTCTATGCGTGGTCTGACTAGTGATTTTAACTGGCAGGAGTTCCTAGCTGCGTCACATTTAGACCATTTACTGCACCTAAAACAGGCGTAGTAAATGGTAAATGAGACGGGCCTTCTGGCCCGTCGTCTTCCACGCCATGCCCACTTTTTAGACCTGGCCTGTGCGGGGAGAAGTCACTGATTGTGGCGCAATTTAGGTGGATTTCTTTTCAATAAATGATCTCCTATGTTACTATGTTAGCCTGCAGCTCTTTTCTGCAGATAGTTGGACAGGATAGCTGTTTGTAGAAAAATGATCTGGTTGAGAACTATATTACAAGGGTTTAATGTGGTTTGAGCAACTAAAGACTATTCTGTGTATAATGAGGTTATACCGTTTTTCAGTTTAATGTCTGTATAAATATCTCATAGTGTTCAAGAACTCTGCAGTCATTGTATGAGAAGCCTGTCCTGATCATGTGATGGACACGCAGGTGCACAGTGCGTTACTATACAGAGCTCTGATACACCTTGTGTAACTCTAATCAGGCTTAGAACTAGGACCATTACATGACCAAGACAAATTTTTATTTCCTGAAAATTAATTATGAAAATTCCTATTAAATGATAGCAGGAGAGATTTTAGAAATTGTGAGGAAACTGCACAAAACGTATGTCAGAATTTTTTTAGAATTTTTAATTATGCTAGGAATAAGGAATGTATGAATGAGGACATCCCATGACCTGTTTTCTTCTCTTTCCTGTTCTTCTGTTTACAGTGCTTTACCATTGAAAGCAGACAACGTAAATTACTACCAGGAGGAAGCAAGATGCTAGTATACCCATAGTCATGCACCTTAAATATGTAAGTCCAGCTGCCTAGGATAATTGACTGACCCTCAAGCAGCAAGCCAAGCTAAACAAAGTGACTAAGTAAATAGAAGAAGCCCAGTAAACCTTTGACCTGAAGCCTTGCATTGCACTCATAGGCACCAGTGCAAGCACAGCTACAGCATATACAGTACAGACCAAAAGTTTGGACACACCTTCTCATTCAAAGAGTTTTCTGTATTTTCATGACTATGAAAATTGTAGATTCACACTGAAGGCATCAAAACTATGAATTAACACATGTGGAATTATATACTTAACAAAAAAGTGTGAAACAACTGAAAATATGTCTTATATTCTAGGTTCTTCAAAGTAGCCACCTTTTGCTTTGATTACTGCTTTGAACACTCTTGGCATTCTCTTGATGAGCTTCAGAGGTCACCTGAAAATACAGAAAACTCTTTGAATGAGAAGGTGTGTCCAAACTTTTGGTCTGTACTGTACATATGGCCATCCATGAAAGAGTAAGGGTACTTTCACACTAGCGTTTATATATTCCGGTATTAAGCTCTGTCATAGGGGCTCAATACCGGAATAAAACGCTTCAGTTTTGTCCCCATTCATTGTCAATGGAGACAAAACTGAACTGAAGACAACGGAATGCTCCTAAAAGCATTTCGTCCCGTCTCCAGACCGGAGAGCAAACCGCAACATGCTCTTCGTACTGGGGATCCGCACTTCGGTGTGGCACACTAGTAAACGGATCCGTCCTCCATTGGCTTTCAATGGAGTTCATGACGGACCCGTTCCAGCGATGCGCTGCGCAGTAATTGGCTGTTGACACAGGCCTTCACTCCTCTCAGGAAGCTGCTTGGACGATGCGGGGAGGAGCTGGAGCCACGGAGAGCCCGGGAGGGTAAGCGGCGGCCTGGAGCTGCTGGGAAGTAACCCCCCCCCAGGGTCTGACACGTGTGGGGCCGGAACCGCGCAGCACGGATCCGGCGGGACCCTTCACCCGCCGGATCCGTGCTGCCGCTAGTGTGAAAGTGGCCTAAGACCTAGTAATAATGACCAGGTTCACATTTGTTAGATCAAAAACCGGTCCATAGAAAAGTATCTTTGAATACTCAATCTGATGTTTGGAGGTCTCCTAAATTCAGGAACTAAATATAAAACTGCTGCTACCGGATTATCGCAAGTTGGGAGACTCTAAACTTAAAGGTACACAAATACTTTAGAGTTTCAGATGAACGCATCTTCGACTGACAAGTGTCCCTTCTGACTCCTTCATACTGTGTGTGAGCTGAGCATGCATGTGTCAAAAGCAAAGGAGAACCTTATCCTCAATTCAAACTAAGACGTAATAGCT
Source organism: Rhinella marina (assembly GCA_900303285.1). Classification (NCBI taxonomy): domain Eukaryota; kingdom Metazoa; phylum Chordata; class Amphibia; order Anura; family Bufonidae; genus Rhinella; species Rhinella marina. The sequence continues at coordinate 16,124 of ONZH01007069.1, read as the reverse complement.
GGCCATGCTCCTGCTATATCCATCTTTACCCGCTACCACAACTTTGGACATTGCAGTAACATCTGCAGGCTAGTTGGGAGAAAATGCTCAGAGGTCCTGGGCAATCATGGTGCTCAGCCTTCTAGCTAATCAAGAGGTCCGATAAGTGGCATGCCTAGGGTGTTTGGCAAGTCCTTTCTCTGGCACCCCCTCGCAGTAGTATTGCCTTTATTGTACAACCTTCACATTAGTTTTGTCCAGATATGTGCCCCCTCATTGTAGTTATGCCCATATTGTGCCCCCTCACAGTATTTATGCCCTCACTGTACAACTTTCACAGTAGTTATGCCCACATTGTGCCCCCTCACAGTAGTTATGCCCTCTCTGTACCCCTTGTACAGTAGTTATGCCCTCTCTGTGCCCCATTCACAATAGTAATACCCAATATGTGCCTGTTTCACAGTTGTAATGCCCTCTCTGTGCCCCTTCAGAGTAGTTATGCCCTCACTTGCCCCCGTAACAGTAGTAATGCCCTCTGTGCCCCTTCACAATAGTAATGTTAATTGTGCCCCTTTCACAGTAATAATGCCCACTCTGTGCCTCATAACAGTTATGCCAACCCCCTTCACATGAGTAATGCCCTCTGTGCCCCTTCATAGTAGTAATACCCCTTGTCCCTGTCCCCCCTTCATAATAGTAGTGCCCATTTTGCCCCCTTCTCAGTAGTAATGCCCACTATGTCCCCTTCACAGTAATAATGTCCATTGTGCCCCTTCATAGTAATAATGCCCATTGTGTCCCATTCATGGTAGTAATGCCCACTGTGCCCCCTCCACAGTAGCAATACCCATTGTGCCCCATTCATAGTAATGCCCTGTGTGCCCCCTTTACAGTAGTAATGCCCATAGTGCCCCCTTCCCAACAGTAATGCCCATTGTGCCTCCTAATGCCCATTGTGCCCCTTTATAGTAGTAAGGTCCATTGTGCCCTCTCCATAGTAGTAATGCCCACTGTGCCCCCTTAATAGCAGTAAAGCCCTCTGTGCCCCCTCCATAGTGGTAATGCCCTCTGTGCCCCCTTTATGGTAGTAATGCCCTCTGTGCCTCCTCCATAGTGGACATTCACATTTCACTCCTTTATAGTAGTAATTCAGGGGGTACGGGGCCCCTGTTTTCATGATAAGTGGGGGTTCCAGCTGTAGGACCCCCACCGATCTGATAGTTATCTCTGGTCCTATGGATAGGGGATAACTTTAACCAACTGGAATACCCTTTAACTGTAACATCACCATCAAGATGGAGACTACCAGAGATAACATGTACATCATCACCAGACAGTACATGCACTGGAATAACTACACTTGAATAAACAGTGATGCCTAAAACAGCGCCATCTGCTGTCAGCTTAAAGAAGAACTTCCGACAAAAATTTTATTCCATGTCTTGCTAGAAATGTACATGATATAATCTGTAGTGAATGTCATTTTCTTACCAGTGTCTGAATTTTTGACTTCTATCATCCTCAAGTTTCTTATCTGTGTCATGTGACCAGCAATTAGACCCACCAACTCACACATAGACTTATGTGTGGACAGGAAGTCTAATTCTCTATGTATTCCTATGAGACTGAAAGTGAGGCTCCCATAGGAATGAATAGAGCAGTTACTGGCTTTCTGTCCTGGGTCAGTTGGAGGTCAGGGAGTTGGTCACATGACCCAGCTACAATAAGAAGAGAGGTTTTTACTCACAGAAACAGTCACTGATAAGAAATGACAATCACTACAGATTATATCATGCACCTTTCTAACAGGTCAGAGAATAAAAAATGTTGCGGGAGTTCTTCTTTAACATAGTTCCTCCGGCATTAAGCTGCAGCTGTTGCTGTATTCTATCATACATCACTATCAGTTTATTGGTGCCATTTTTTTCATTTTCCATATTACTATTTCAGAGATACCAAGTAAAAGAGGTCGTGGCTTAGCGGGGTGGGGCTTCACGCTGCCCACTGCATTTACTATAACTTTTGCCACAAAGTGGTAGAAGTTATAGCTGAAGTCTACACCAGCCTTCACCTGGCATAGACTTCAGTATCTGGTACACAGCAGGACAGAGCTTAATTTGTTAAGAGGCATTTGCTTCTTAATAAATTAGGCACAGCTCATGCCAGTGCAGGGAGATCAAGACTGGCGCATAGGTACGTCAGTCTTGATATATGTCCCCCACTGTCTTCACTGGCAATACAATCCTAACTTAAATGGTGTATATGGTCCTCCATTTTTGCACGTGTTGTTAATTTTCTCTTTTGTGGACCTCTATATCTACTGCATATCTAAGACCAAAGGTGCATTTACACCTTGTAATGAGCAGCAGATTGTTGGGAAGTAAGCAGTCCTTCCCGACAGTCGGCTGCTTGTTCAGTGGAGGTGAAGAGCTGCATTTACATGCATTGTTTCTGGGCAGCAAATCGTTGTTTAGACCACAGGATCTGCTGCCCAGAAATGCTAATTTAGGTGTCTGCACGATCGACAGGATCAACTGAAGAACAAGTGTTTCTGACTGGGCAGAGGTGTGCGCTGGGTAAGTTCCCCACCAATAACAGCAAGGTATGGCCTCATGGGATTATAATGGAGATACTCACCATGTGATCTTCCTGGCTGCCCTCTTGCACAGGGGTATGGTTGTGGAGGGGGGAAGTGACGCATCATAATATTGTGAAACCGGAAACGCTTGTGTGTGCAGGGGCGGACTGGGAACTTAAACTGGCCCTGGAAAAAATACTAAAAGTGGCCCCGTTTTGTAGTCAGGTCCAAATTGATGGAAGCCAGAGCCAGCAATACCATATTGTGGCACATTATACCACCCCAACAGAGCCTAATACCACAGTCCTTCACAAAATACTTCCCCAAAAACTTCCACTGGCTGGCCGTGAGGAGGGCCCAGGTGGCCCCATGGGCATCAGCCCACCGGGAAATTTCCCTGTAAGGTCTATGGCCAATCCGCCCCTGTGTGTGTGCGTATCTCGATAAGGACGTGATCGGAAGTGATGTGGATAGTTATGTCAGAGGGATTGCGAGAACACAACTGAGAAGCATGCATTCCTGTATGGATTTAAAACAGCCCAGTGTAGTCAGTCTCCGGATCCTTGCGAGGCACATCCGGATCCAAGGCTAAACGGAATAACTGCCCAGATATAGAAAGCTCTTGTGAGACTCAGGACCCAGTTACCCCAGTGCCTACAGTATGCTTGAAGGGTATGGGCCGGCTAATAGTGTAATATAAGGGAGGCTTATATTTTCCATGTTACATTTTTAGGATAAACCTAAGAAAGCAGCAGCAAAAACTCGGCACAAAGAGTGTGGCTTATGTAAAATTAAGCTAGACCTGTCTTATCCAAAATTATTATTCCGGCTGTGTATTGAAAACACTATTGCGGATGAATCCCCCTCTATTGTTAAATGCATAAAGAGGATAATTAGGGTAGAAGTCAGTACTGACCTAAGGTCCAAAAGGGAACATCATCATTACAAACAGAGAGATTCCAGGGACAAGACTTCCTCAGCACTACAATATTCTGATATTTCTAGTTCCAAGGAAGAAGTCAGAGGTTTAGAGAGTGGAGAAGAGGATTCTGATTCCTCTTCAGATGGGGAAAGACATTTTTCCCATTCATGATGTGGACCAGCTTCTAAAAGCTCAAAGGATCCCAAAGAAGTATGTTCAGTGCAATACGTGATGTTTGAGGGATTAGAAGGGAGAAAAAAAAGAGATCGTTTTTTATCCATAAGAATGTATCAGCAATAATTAATGGAGAATGGAAGCACCCAGACAAGCGCAGTTTTATTCCAAGCTCTGTTAAACGTAAATATCCCTTTGATGATGCTGATTCACTTAATTGGGTTCCAAAGATAGATGTCCCTATTGCTAAAGTCTCCCATAGATCTTCCTTAGGTATCATTCAGACGTCCGTATGTCATTGCGGATCAGCAAAACACGGACACCGGCCATGTGCGTTCCGCATTTTGCGGACCGCACATAGCCGGCTCTATTATAGAAATGCCTGTTCTTGTCCGTGGCTGCGGACAAGAATAGGACATGCTCTATTTTTTGCAGGGCTGCGGACTGGAAGTGTGGATGCGGACGGCACACTGTGTGCCATCCGCATTTTTTGCAGCCCCATTGGAAATTAATGGGTCCGCACCCATTCCGCAAAATTGCGGAACGGATGCGGACACATTATCAGGACGTCTGAATGGAGCCTTACACTTTGATAACTTGGGACAGCTGAGGGATTGAATGGATAGGAAGGCAGATAGCTTTCTTAGAAGAATTTGGGAGTCGGTTGGAGCATCATTTAAACCAAATATTGTCGCAATATGTATGGTTAGAGATCTTATTTTGTGGGTCAAGCAGTTTGAAGTTCAGATTATAGATAAAACTCCCAGAGATGAGTTGCTGGAATCCGTTCCAGCCATCTCCATAGCGGCTAATTTTTGGCAGATGCCTCAGCTGACGCAGTTAGATTATCTGCTCGCGCCTCTTCCTTGGCTAATTCTGCCCATCCTGCAAATGCTTCTTCCTGACAATCTGCCTGTCTAAATGTGGCTCATGAATTTTTCAGGGGATGATGCCTCCAAGAATCACCTTTGTAATATTCCGTGTGAGGGTAAATACTTGTTTGGATCTGCCCTGGATGACATTTTAGAGAAAGTGGGGGATAGAAAGAAGGAGTTCCCTATTCGTTTTTGCAAGCAATTCAGCTCCTTTTGGAACGGTAGGAGGTTTGAAGAGACAGAAAGGAGTCCAAAGAAGAAAAATAATGTGGAAATTCTCCAAATCTAGAGCCAGGGTGTTTCTTTTCTAAAATCACCCCTCTGATTCTACCAGAAAGGATAACCCCCAATGATGCAAGGGTGGAAAGAAGATTGCAAAACTTCCTCCCAATCTGGACAAAATTTCGAACAGTTCCTGGATTCTTCAGTCACTAAAAGAGGGGTCCAGAGTAGATTTAAGGCTTTCCCCTCCAGAAAGGTTCGTGGTCACAAGACTAGAGCAGGAACCTCTAGAGAAGGAGATAGTGTTGATAGTGTTGCTCCTTCAAAAAGGTGCCCTTATTTCCTGTCCAGAAGGAGAAGAAGCTACGGGCTTCTATTCAACTCTCTTTTTAGTAAAGAAAAGTAAGATGGGGAGCACAGGGCAATTATAAACCTAAGAAGTCTAAACAAGTTTCCACAATACAGGAGATTCAAGATGGAAACAATAAGAGCAATAGTAGATCTCCTGTACGAGGATTGCTTCATGCAGTACTAGATATAAAAAATGCCTACTATCATTTCGCAATTTTTCCTGATCACCAGAAATACCTGAGAGTGGCGTTACAATTCCAGGGCCAGCTGAGACATTTTCAGTTCCAGGTATTGCCATTTGGGATTTTCATGGCCCCGATAATATTTACAAAACCAATTTCGTATATGGCAGCACTCATAGGGAGAGGTTTGTGCTATACCTGGATGACTTTATGATTGTGGCTCAATCCAGTCATAGTTGTGAGGTACTAATGACACAGATCTTGTCCTCATTGGGCTGGATCATAAATGAAGAAAAATCCAGACCGATTCCCCAGAAGGAAAATCACTTTCTGGGAATATTACTTGCTCAAAGATCCTTTCTGACCCTGGACAAGGTCCAGAAAGTAAGGTCAGTGGCCCAAGCTCTAATAAAGAACCTTCATGTTACTATAAGGAAAGGAACCTCGGTGTTAGGGACTTTAACGTCTTGTATGCTGACAATACAGTGGGCCTAAATTCATTGTAGAACTCTGCAGTGGGAGATTCTTCAAGCTCAGTCAGACAAAGCAAAAGATTTAGAAAGAAAATTTCTAACCTCCAGCCAAACATGTCAAACTTTGGGTTGGTGGCTATGTCCAGACAACTTGATTCAGGAGAATAACAGACCCTTTAGTGATCACTATGGATGCTAGTCTGAGAGGTTGGGGAGCACATGTAGGAGAAAGATTGCTTCAGGGGTTATGGGAATGCTCAATTTTGGGCAGTTCTTGAAGGAACTGATGGCTGTGTTTCAGGCCCTTCAAAATATTGTACCCCTGATTCAGGATCGGCATTTAAGAATATTGTCAGACAATGGTTCCGTTGTAGCATATCCGAACCGTCAGGGGGGGTACCCATTCCAGGGCCCAAAGAGAACTAGCGATTCAGATTTTCTCAAAGGGAAAGCTTTGTTCTTGTCAGAGCTTCACATCAAGAGAGTAGACAACTGGAGGATGGACTATTGGAGTCAGCAGACACTAGATCAGAGGAAGTGGTCTCTCAACCAGAACATGTTTCCCAAATAACTCAACTTTGGGGGAAACCAGAAATAAATTTATTTTCTACCAGAGCAAACAGAAAAGTGAAAAAGTTTTTCTCCCTCTCCCCAGGGGATTTCCCCACAGAGGTAGATGCTTTTCTTCAACCATGGGATCAGGGTCTGCTTTATGTGCTTCCTCCTCTTCAGATTATTCCCAGAGTTTTAAAGAAAATAAGGGAGGACAGGGCGTAAGTGATAGTCATAGCTCCTTTTTGGCCTCATAGGCCTGGTTCACCTGGCTGAGAATCCTGTCCATCAGAGATCTTTGGGTTCTACCGGAAACCCCGGATCTTCTGTCACAAGGTTCACCTTCCAGTGAAAGGCCTTCATTTGATGGCTTGGCTTTTGAGAGGCTTTTACTAATCAAAAAGGGGTTATCTGAATTGGTAGTGTTAACCCTTTAAAGAGTAGGAAGCCTATCACTTCTAGGATATATGCCAGTACCTGGTCTACATTCTTAAAATTCTTAGACATTTCTTTTTCTCCTTCTTGTCAGCTTAGCCTTCCAAAGATTTCAGATTTCCTCCAGAAAGGCGTAGATGGAGGGTTGGCACTGAGTATTTTGAAGGTGCAGATTGAAGCGTTGAGTGTGTTGTTCAATTACAGGTTGGCTTGCCATCCTTGGATTAGTAGATTTCACAAGTCAATATCTAGGGGATTGCCTTCTAGAATATTGAGAGTTCCTCCTTGGGACCTTAAAGGGAACCTGTCATCAACTTTATGCTGACCTCACTGAGGGCAGCATAAATTAGTGACAGAAATGCTGATTTCAGTGGTATGTCATTCGTGAGCTAAAAGTAAGTGGTTGCCGAGAACCAACATCGTAATCATTGCAGCCCAGGCCTTGAAAAGAGTCAAATCTACCTGAGAAGAGTCATGGTTATTCATAATCTCCTGCTCTCCCTGCCCATCTGCTGATGATTGGCAGTTCTCTCTGAGAGAGACAGGGAGAACACTAGTTAGAAGACTGTCAACCACCAGCAGGTAGGCAGGGAGAGCAGGAATTCATGAATAACCATGGCTCTTCTCAGGTGGCCATGACTCTTTTAAAGGCCTAGTCTACAATAATTGCAATGTTGGTTCTCGGCAACCACTTACTTTTAACTTAGAAATGACAGACCGCTGAAATCAACTCATCTGTCTCTACTTTATTCTGCCATTAGTATGGGCTGCATAAAATTGATGACAGGTTCCCTTTAATATTCTGAATTCACTTCTCTGGAATCTCTCCTGGTGCGGTCATAGGAAGGGAAAAATAATAATAACACTCAACAGTAATTTGATTTTCCAGAGTCCATGACAGCACCCTTCTAATTCCCACCCTGTTATTTTGGTGATGGTCTCTGGGGAGGGAGGAGGGAAGGGAAAGGAAGGGGAAGGGAAAGGGAAGGGAAGGGAAGGGAAGGAAGGAAGGAAGGAAGGAAGGGAGGGAGGAGGGAGGAAGGAAGGAAGGAAGGAAGGAAGGAAGGAAGGAAGGAAGGAAGGAAGGAAGGAAGGAAGGAAGGAAGGAAGGAAGGAAGGAAGGAAGGAGCTGGTCGATTCCGATGGAGAAAATAGGAAGGTGGTCTCTCTTCTCTGGAAACTACTGAATGAGGGAGAGGGTCCTCCTTTTTATATCTGTGGGTTTCCTATCCTGGGAGGCAGACCATCTCCTGCTGCTGTTATAAAATCAAATTACCGGTTAGTGTAATTATAATTTTCAAGTTTTGGAATATCTCCCACATGCTAGATAGGAGAAGAAAGGGGAGGGGGAGTCTGATTTCTTAATCAATCTAATGTTGTCTCTTTCCTTACAGTTGTTGATTATTTCTATGTCTCGCCTCTTGCACAAGAGAGGGAGAAGTTCATGTGAGATTAACTGGTTATGTATGTCCTGATTTATACTAACAATTACTTGTATGTTTTCTGTAGTCTCTGTATATATCTTCCACATCGCCATTTGCATAATAATACACTGTATATCTAAGATCACATGCTATTGTGTAAATGCACATTTCATTATAGTCTTGCCTTTACCAACTATGCATTATGCTACTTATCAACCCTCATTATGTTTAAAGGGGTTTTATGAGATATTTATACTAGGTCGTCACTATCCGATCAGTGGGAGTCCGACACCCAAGACCCCCCCGATCAGCTGTTTGAGAAGGCAGCGGCGCTTCTGTGAGTGTCTCGGCCTCCTCTTTGCTTTTCCTAGGCCAGTGATGTCACACTCTCATGGCCTAAGAGCAACTCAGCTCTATTCAAGTGAATGGGTCTGAGCTGCAATACTAAGGGCAGCGCTATACAATGTATGGCGCTGTGGTAAACTGCAGGAGCTGCTGCTGCTGCTGCTGATCTGCGGGGTGGTGCATGCACAAAAGGAGGCTAGTATGTAACAAGGAGTAGTGTTAAAAGGGTCCCCCACCGATCAGATACAGAGGATAGGTCATCAGTAAAGAAAACAAATCTCAGAAAACCCTTTTAAAACTACTCCTTGGTTACATACTAGCCCTTTTGTGCATGCTCCCCAATAGGCTTATGCATTTCATGAACCTACTCCGCCTACAGCCCCCATTTTGTTCATACATTCTAATAGGTTTATTGATTTTAAAATTAGTTTACATTTAGACACTACTATATCATATGACTGTGTATAATAACAGTTCATGATTCCAGTAGTTGTCCATCTTCACTTGCTTCCATTCTCAGCTACACTAGTATTCATATGCCACACTATATGTGTAATCTGGGCTATTGATGTGGAATAGAAGCAATCTTGTACTCAGACCTCACTGTGACTGAAGAGAGCCCCTTTGTAGTAACCCAGTAAGAGTATCACTCATCAATCCAATCAATACAATGCTCTTCTGTGGGCATCTTTATCTAGACCAGGGGTGCACAACCTTTTTTGGTGTGGGGGCCCACATTGTCACATCACTCTATTTCAAGGGGCTGCCAAAAAAAAAAAAAAAGATTAATCAGTATTCGTTACTGTTTCCTCATTCAGTTCTATTGATTATCGGTAGCACATTCCTGATTACACAGGGAGATGTACTGATGATTATAGTACATCTTTCATCCGGATAAAATATTCAAATCAGCCAACAAACGAGTGATTCCTTATCGACTAATTAGTGGCACGATTATACCGGCCAGATATTAGGAATGAGTGCTCCTATGAAGACTTGCTTCCTGTAATTGTTCCGAATATTGTGCAGCGTAATAGGAATGTAGAGATTTCCTGATAAAAAATGATTTTTAACACATTCCTGCAGCATGGCCCTGAAACAGAAGATTCATGCTTTCCTGCTCCCTGCCATCTGCTGTCTTTATCTTTTGATTTCGGCGCTGTTTGCATCCGGCTGGCTGTGGGCATAGTCACTTGCACTGTGCCAGCCAATGACCGCTGAAGTCAGTCATTCGCTGTAGAAGTGCTCCGGGAGCGGAAGACAGAGACAGCGAGAGCAGCATGGAGCAGGAAAGTAGGAATCTTGTGTGTCACGGACCATGCGGACAAGAATAGGACATGTTCTATTTTTTTATGCGGAGCCAGTTCCGTGCTGCGGCTGCCCGCTCTCATATAAGTGAATGGGGCCGCATCTATTCCGCAAAATTGAGGCATAGATGCGGACCCATTCACACGATCATGTGAATGGGCCCTAAATGGCATTTCTGCCTCCTATTCACAAATAAGCGCTTTCCTTCACTGCAGAGGACAGCGCTCACTGGTTCTTACCGCCTCCTGCACCCCTAGATATACTGTAGGTGCCCTGCAATAACCAGTAAGCCCTTCCCCTGATCCCCTTTTTTTTGCAGCTTGGATGCAGACCCATTCACTTGAATGGAGCCGCAAAAGATGCAGACAGCACTCCGTGTGCTGTCTGCATCCGTTACTCTGTTCCGCAAAATGCAGGACACATGTGGCTGGTATCTATGTTTTGTGGATCGGGGCACTTATTGGATAACCCTTTACCTACCTAACTGTTTTGCCCAAGTCCAGCATGGGAAGTGGGAAAAGTAGCTAACTGGAGGGCTGCTTTAGATTCTGCTATCTCTTGAACGGTAGAAGCTAGAAACATGCAACTGATATTGTTGAAAGCTGACAGTCTAGGCTTTCATACAAGACACACAAAATGACAGCTAAAGTACAAGCAACAGAGGAGATATCACTGTTAGAAATCGAGTCGGGAATAAGCGTGGGTAAAACCTGTTTTTACTTTCACTTTCAGCTGCATTCACTGTGATTTCTAAGTGATTTCTCATCTGTTGCTTGGACTGTAGCTGTCATTGTTGGAATGTCTGCTTTCAAACAAGATCGGTTGCATATTTCTAGCTGCTAGCATTCAGGAGATAGCAGCATCTAAAGCAGCCCTCCCCCCTCCAGTTAGCTACTTTTCCCACTGCTGGAGTTGGACTGGGGCAAAACAGTTAGGCGGTTAATGACCAGACCTGAAAAGGCCTTAAAGGGGTTGTCCAAGTTATTTTTTTGTCCTTTGTATGTTTCTAACTAGTCAAATACAACAGCTTTTCCATACGCTTTCTGCTTCTAAAGCTGCTGGTTTATCAGGTTTCACTCAGGGTCACATGACCTATGATGTCAGCTTGCCTCCCTGCTAATCTTGCATTCGTGCACAGAGCCTATACACCAGACGTCACTGTGCTGGCCACCCCCCCCTGCTCTGCCTCTGCTGCTATCTGCTCTCTCCCTGGATTCTTTCAGATAAAACATTAACCCCTCAGCCAGAACACTCTGAAGGCTTTACAACAGCAGCTGCAGTTATAAAGAGACACAGGATCTGCTCTCCTCACCCTACAGACACAGAGCTGACTGGAGCTGATCTGGAGGAGATGCAAAGTATTGTATTGTAGAGAAGAAAGGTAGGAGGAAGTTCCTGTGTGTATCAGCAGTGTCATTGTACAGCTGGGACTTGTAGTCCTACACATACATCATGCTGCTGAGTATTCCAGCAGACATGTCACTCAGGCCAGCTCTTGTATTCACTCCCTGTGCAGAGCTGGGAGTTATATATTGCTTAACTTAGTTATATATTGCTGCCCATCAGATTTAAAGTACTATATATATTTTTTTCATAACTCGGACAACCCCTTTAATGGTCAGTCACTGTTTTGTGATTTAGTGCACGTGGTTCAAACACTTGTAACTTTTTTATTTGTTGGACTACCAAAATAAATTTTGCTGCTTTTTATTACATGACACAGGAATTTTTAATATATTTTTTTAGTTTTATTAGGGGGAAACTACACTTTTTTTTTAAAGTCATTTTTAATCAAACTATAGCTCATTATTTAAATATGCAAATTATTATAATTATCTCTCTATGTGTTGGATCGTTTTATTATATAACATGTATAGTTTCACATGAATGGGGTGATAATTGTAATGGTTTTGGTTGGTGTGGGCTTTTTTCTTTTATGTATGTTATTATTTTTTCTTTTTTTAACTTATTTTTTAAATATACTTCTGCTACAAAAAGACCTTTGGGGGACACTGACTTTTATTTATTTATTATTTATTATTATTTTTTATAATCACTTTATTATTTATTTTTAAAATATATTTTGCCACATGTCCCCCAAGAGGTCATAAAAAGACAGTGAACAATTTTATGTTGCACTTTTTAATTTTTATTGTTTTCTTTTACTTATATTTTATCTATTTATTTGAAAATTTTTTATTTTTTTATATATTTTTGCAGCACTGTATGTCCCCCCAAGAGGTTTTTAAAGAACTCTGGGGGACATTGACTTTTTATTATTATTATTATAATTATTATTATTATTATTATTATTATTATTATTATGATTATTATTTTGATTTTTTTTCCTTTTATTTGTATTTTTTTATTGTCTTTTCAAATTATTTTTTTTTATTTTAAACTTTTTATATATATTTGCCACATAATTTGTCCCCAAAAGGTCCATAAAAGACCTTTGGGGACACAGACTTTTTTTTTTTAACACTATTTCCACTGTAACTGGAGCATCAAAAGGAGCCCCAGTTACAGGGAAAACCAGCCTCCTGAGGCTGAGGCTTTGTACTGGGCAGAGCTGATCAGACTCTGCATTCCTCTGGCCCTGACACCTGGCGATCACATGATCGCCGGGTCTAAACTGCTCAGCACGCCGCTCACCTATCTGAGGAGAAGGCAGATAAACCTCTTCTACCTTCTCCTTGGTTCCCCCGCTGTCTCTGAAAGCCGGGGACTGTCCTGCTCCTGCTACAGTGCAAGAGCAGGAGTTGTAATCCTGCATTCATGCGGCGCTCCGGGCAGAAACACAGCTGAGTTTCTGCCCAGCAGGACGGGGGCCGCAAACCCTGGTTCTGGGGGCCGTGGGTTGTGCACCCCTGATCTAGACCTATCAAGAGAACAATAGAGCTGTCATACTATCATCCCAATTCTACACCTACTATTACCATACAGATAACATCTCCACTTCACAGCACCAGTAAACTAAAATTGGGTTATCTATCTGCCGTATATCTGTCTTATCGTTTGCGCTGACTGGTAGAGAGTGACAATATTTTTTATTTAATTTTTATAGTACTGCCATGATTAAAACAGCCAAAAATTCAAAAAAAAATGTTTCCCCTTTCTAATGGAAGTGTCCCTTTAAATGGATTGCTGGTATTTTCTACTTTTTTAATGATTAGAATGTCATTAAAAAAACCCTCACTGATCTCCCTCCGATCAAATTCTGAGGCTTCCCAGTTCCCCACTGGTCTCTACTGATCCATCCTGACACACTGGAAATGTCTTAGTCAATCACAAGCCATGGTGGTGAGCCACTTTACCCAGTCATTGACTGAAGCTAGGTTCACATCACTGTTTAGTTTTACATTTTTCTGATCTGTCAGAAGAACAGAAAATAAAGAAATAAAATGGATCCTTTATTTCAGCATCCATTGTACTTATTTTGCATCTGTTTTAGCCATTTCCACCTGAGATCCGTTATTATTGACAGGGGGAAATAGTTCTTCCCAATATTGTTTTAATGTTACGGCTGATATGGCGTATACCTAACGGAGTTGTAAAGCTTGCTGAAACTGCACTGGAACCACCCTTTAAACTATAAATTGCTTTTATTGCTGTTATAAATCTTTTATTAGCTTGGTGTCACACAATTTTCTTTAAAAAAAAACACTGAATTTTTTAACACCCCTTTATTCCCTAGATATTAGATGTTGGGCAGTATTAAAATATAAAACACCATAGACTGATTTTTTGTGAAGCATTTTGTAATAGTTTCCTGTCTTTTTTTTCAAATTGCAGCATGCTTTGGGTGTGACTTTTTTAGGCGTTTTCCCATAGACTTCTTTATAAGCTCTTTGTTGGCTCATGGTCTGTTCTTTTACCTAGCCCTGTTCCAAGCATCAATTTGTACCCTGCCCCACCTCCATAATGAACTCAGAGGAGCCTGTGGTAGCCAAGAACTGATGAAATGGGGTTACTGGTCCCTGTTCTCTTTAGAGGTGAGGGTTCCAGAAGTGGAACCTGCATCTATCAGGGGTCTATGGTAAATCTTACATGGTTTGTCTTATCTCATACCTTGGTGGCAAATTCCACCAATGTCAGATAGGGGTGGGTCCCACTCCTATTTCCAGAACAGGCCTCCCAATGTGACCGCGCAAGTGCAGCCACTCTCCATTCATTTCAATGAGACTTCCAAAATGGCTATTTCCGGCAGTCCTGTACAGGTGAATGGACAGCATGCATGGTGCACTCTTATTACTTTGGGAGGCCCGTTCAGGAGATAGGAGCAGGTCTCACATTTATCTGGCATTGGTGGCATATCCTAGTGAAACCCTTTAACTTGATAACAACTTTCTGTCTGTCTTTTCTATTCTCACATACAATGAGCACACAGTTGTTCTACTGGTCATGTGACTGGTCACATGATCACCAGGATGCTGAATCTAGGAGGCGGCTGGGTCTCACTAGACACAGCACAGCTCTAGCAGTGGCAACTGTGACTATAATAACTAAGCAGATTTCTCCTTTCACAAGGGTTGCTGTGCATTCACAATTAAAGTGGAGGAGGGTAGTGTAAAAAAAAAGAATAAATAAAATCTCCCAGTGGTCATTCTCCCTGCGTTCAGTTTTTCAGTTTTTTCCGCGTGGGTGCAATGCGTTTTGATGCGTTTTTCACGCGTGTGATAAAAAACTGAAGATTTATAAACAACATTTCTTAGCAATCAGTGAAAAATGCATTGTATCCGCACTTGCTTCAGGATGCAATGCGTTTTTCACTGAAGCCCCATTCACTTCTATGGGGCCAGGGCTGCGTGAAAAACGCAGAATATAGAACATGTGCAGCGACCGGGGTGCCGCGGTTGCTACGGGGGCGACCCTTTTCCCCCTCCAGGGCCCTCTAAGGTGTTTCCCTTTATGTCCCAGTGGTAGGAGTGCCAAGGGGATTTAGGCCACTCACGTCTTTAGTGGTGTTGTCACGGTGTTCCTACCTCATGAGACGAACAGGCCCCAGGCGGTGGCTCCGGCTGCAATAAATTTACTAGGAGTAGTAATTGAGGGTCGTCAGGTGGGAATGATGCGCAGACTTGTATGAATGGTCCAACGTAGTTTTATTAACTTATCTTGGTAGGCAGATAACTATTTTCATTCCTCAACTTGGTGTCCAGCAAGTGCAGCTATTACTTATACTTGGCAGATGCTTGGGAATTTAGGTTTCAGGCTTCCTGTTCTAAGTTGAGGTTACCTCTTAAGTCTGGCTTCCCTTGAGAGTATTGTAGTGCCTTATTGCAGGCTATATTACTCTGTATTTAGGGAGCAGCAGAGCTGAAGGTGCTCCACTGTCCTGCACATGTCCTCCCTGATCAGGGTACAGGGGACAACTCCATGACTAAAACTGTCTTAACTGTCATTTCCTCTCACTCTGCAGGAAGTTGGAAGAGCTTAACTTCTCTCCAGCAGAGGGGGTAAGAATGGACTAAGGACTGTACCATTCTGGTAACACTACATCTGAATCTGCCATAGTATTTACTGACACCTGCTGGTACACCAGGTACATTACATGGGAAACAGTTGCATAACATTGAATATCATACATATTAATGCTGGTGATGACATTAATGCACAGAATTACATTTTCAAAGTAGCACACAGATAGGAGCTGATTATGCAGAGTTGTAACACTACTCTGGGGTGTTACATTCCCCCTTACTTAAAGTCAAGCCGTCCTCGGCTTGTGCTTAGGAGGTGCTCGTAGGGTACCCAAGGGAAATTAAAGTGCTGCATTACGTATCTGGAAGACTGACATAAAGCTACCAATAGGTTCCTGCCCTTGTGAGTAGGGTGTCCAATCACAGTTCCCTCTCGGTATAACCAGTGAACCAAAAAGTTTGCACCAAGCTATCATTCCTGGCTTTCTTTGAGTATTCCGGAACCTAGTACCAATGAAAGCGTGGGGGTGTTCTTTACTCTGTAGTCCCACCACTATGCAATGAAAACCTGCAAATAGAAGGGTGGCTTTATTCTGTAATCCCTTCCGAGCACCAAGGCCTTATAATGCTTTACGCTTTGTCACCTTGATGACTGCATAGGTAGCTAAACTTATTTCCCTAAGACAGGTGCACCATGTCTTAGGACATTTTGAACTAGGAGGAGGGTCCAGCCCACCTTCCATAGTTCCATGAGGGCTACTCCCTCTTAACTCATGTTTTTAAGCAGCCGGGGTTACCCTTTACGTATTAGATCTGCTTGTGACTCTACCACTTGGTCCCTCCCTGTGTAGCGACAGCACATGAACCAAAGCACAGAACAT
>ONZH01007068.1:0-38774 GCA_900303285.1 Rhinella marina | reverse complement strand
TCATTGCGACTTTTTAAAAAAGTCGCAAATAGTCGCAATCTCACTCCAGGAGGAGGGTGGAGGAGGAAAAGTGGAGTAGCTTCTCTAGACAGAAGTGTTAGGTTTAAGGGACAAGCCACATTTATCACACAACCTGTGACATTGATAAATGTGGCAGAAAGTACTCCAACACAGACTGAAGCAAAACTGACTTCAAATATTTTCCTAATGATAAATTCCCCCCCAATGACTCTATTTGCCAGGTTGGCTTCTTTACATACTGTTATTTCTGTTATTTCTTGTATCATGCTTACTGTCCCACAGGCGGTGTCACCTTTTGGTACAGTATTTACTTGAGGTCATAATGGACACATTATGGCCCTGATTTATCACACCTTCACTCCAGAATTCTGTCTTCAAAAAGTCGCACGACAGGGCTTTTGCGACTTTTTTGCGCATTTTTTTGCGACTTTTTGCATGTGTACACCACTCACTCCAGTTTGTAATATGGGTGGAAAAGTGGGTGTGGTTAGCCATGTTAATGAGTTTCACTCCAGATTTATCATTGCGACTTTTTAAAAAAAGTCGCAAAATAGTCGCAATCTCACTCCAGGAGGAGGGTGGAGTAGGAAAAGTGGAGTAGCTTCTCTAGACAGAAGTGTTAGTTTTAAGGACAAGCCACATTTATCAAACAACCTGTGACGTTTGATAAATGTGGCAAAAAGTACTCCAACATAGGGGGGAATTTATCATTAGGAGAATATTTGAAGTCAGTTTTGCTTGCATCTATGTTGGAGTACTTTGTGCCACATTTATCAAACGTCACAGGTTGTGTGATAAATGTGGCTTGTCCTTAAACCTAACACTTCTGTCTAGAGAAGCTACTCACTTTTCCTACTCCACCCTCCTCCTGGAGTGAGATTGCGACTATTTTGCGACTTTTTAAAAAAAGTCGCAATGATAAATCTGGAGTGAAACTCATTAACATGGCTAACCACACCCACTTTTCCACCCATATTACAAACTGGAGTGAGTGGTGTACACATGCAAAAAGTCGCAAAAAAATGCGCAAAAAAGTCGCAAAAGCCCTATCGTGCGACTTTTTGAAGACAGAATTCTGGAGTGAAGGTGTGATAAATCAGGGCCATAGACTGAAGCAAAACTGACTTCAAATATTTTCCTAATGATAAATTCCCCCCATTATGTCCTAGTTTATATACCTCTTTCTTTCTGGGTGACTAAAAGTGCCACTATGGACCATTTTATGGCACTACATTTAGTATATATGCTCTCTGTCATTGTAGTATCACAATATTTGGGACCACTGTTTAGAATCCCATATTGTAAGTCTATGTATTTTCCCTACCAAGCCTAGCTGGTATCATCTATATTGATTCTTGCCGCAGATACCTTTATTTTAGTGCCGGTGATTACACGGGCGCCTATTGGCCAGAGGGTCGCTGACAAGGCGACCCTGTTGCCTAGCGATCCCTCTGACCGCGCTGCGCATGCGCTCTGTGGCGGCGCACGACGCGATGACGTCACATTCTGAGTCATCGTGCCGGAGCTCTCAGCCGAATCTCGTTCTCAATTGGCTGAGAGCTTTTAAAACTTGGATTCGACGCGTTCATTCCTTACAGGTTAGTCATCAACCCTGTCGAGCCGTGGCCCATGTAACGAGACATGAGCTGTTATCATTGACTGCATGCCTCGTTTGACCTCTACACGCCCTGCAAGTTATACCTAGCCTGTATATCAACACAGGCAGGCTATTTGTCTGAGGAGACCACAAGCTGATAATAGAGGGGGGTTATAACTATACCCCACGGTCTCCTCTTACTTAATTACCTTACTCACTCACCCTTTATTTCCTCTGATGATTATGTAGTATGAAACATGCATGTAGGGAATTGTGGGTAGTGTGAGGATTAGGGCTGCACTAGGGTATTTTACCCAGGGAAAGGTTCCGGATGGGGTCGCTCTTATCAGGGCGGGTGCTCCGTGGTTAGGACATCAGGGCCAGGATAGCACCCCCCTTAGGGCTGTACTAGGGACAGTGGTCCCATACCCCGTCGTCCGGTTCCCGTGTTTAACTAGAGCAGGTTGGGGATTTAGGGTTTGTTTTTCCATTCCTTGTCTTCATTATCTCCTGCACCCGTGGAATCTACGGATCCTGTCTCCAGAGTGGTAGGACAACCGGTTTATCTAGGCTGCCGCCGTGCATTGCCTTTTTTTCTTCCTACCATTCTCTTTATGTCTAACTGTTATTGTTATATCCAGGGACTATTATTTTAATTGTGGATATTAAAAGTTATGTCTTATCATTCCTAAAAGGATTACTTATGCATGCTTCATTAGACCAGGGGTTTATTTTTTTTTTAGCCTTACAAATGATGTTACTATGTTACTATATATATGAAGCGAAGTTACACTTCTACTATAGTAATCTGAGCTTGAACATAAACAGTGCTCAGTAGTTATCAATTCTGGGGTAATTATTCATCTGCATTTGCCAGGATAGTGACTGGAATTCACTGCAGCTTTTTTGCAAATTGATCTTTTAAAATTAAATGCATAAAAGCTGGTTTACACAAGCATAAGATCTGGACAATTATTGGTAACAAAAGCTTCTAGGAATGTCCATTCCCAATTATTGCCCTGTGTAAAGGCCCTTTTAGACGGGCCGATAAAGTCTCCCTGAACGAGCGCCGATCAGCGACATCGGCGCTCGTTCAGGGAGCCTTTACACGGCCCGATGAATCGAGCGCCGGGCCGCACGAGTGATCGCTGTATCGCTCGTGCGGCCTGGAAGCTCCATGCTGTCAGGCGCACATCGCCTGTTTACACAGGCCGATGTGCGCCCGACAGATTGGATCTTTTGTAGAAACCAAAAGATCCAATCAGCCGACGAACGAGCGTTTTGCTCGTTCGTCGGCTGATTAGGGCCACTTTTACACGGGCCGATTATCGGCACTAGCGTTCCTAGGAACGAATTTTCGGCCGATAATCGGCCCGTGTAAAAGGACCTTAAGTCTGCCACCGATCACCCGATTCACATCTTTGCTGCAACACAATAAATCATTTGCATTAGCAAACTGTCCTGCCTTATTGTCAGTGAACAATAAGGCCACATGCACATGAAAGAAAAGTCCAGTAAAAATGGATGAACTGTCCATTTTTAAAGAGAAACGGACATTTTTCTGAGAAACGAACGTTAAAAACTGATTTAATTGTATGGGGGCAGCCGGTCAGTGAAAGACGGACAAGATAGAACATGTTCTATTTTTGACGTCCGTTATTCAATGGTAGTCAAAAAACGTGCCATGTTAATAACCCCATAGACCACCATTCATCTTAAAATGGATGTGTGATGGCCGTTAAAAAACGCGTGCATGTAGCTTAATTCGGTATGGGGACGAGCGCTCATTCTCATAAAGAGGAGATGATTGCTGCACATAAATGAAGATATCTTAATTCAATGGTCAGGCACTATTTGGAAAAAAATGAATGCTTCCAGATCTTTGCCTTGCGTTGGTCGGAATAAAGGGACCTTAAGACAGATAAATGTGCTGAATATTTAAATGGTATCTTTGCCTTTGATCACCAACTTAGTGTGTAAACAGAGAGAACCTCCATGAAAGACTGTCACGGTATACATGCAGCGTGTCACAGGGACATGGGTGAGTTGGGGCCAGATGGGAGTTGTAGTAGTACTCAAAGTTCTGATGCTCATTGGGGTCTTGCAGTGATGTAGATGTGCAAATTCTTCCTTTCAGGGCACACTTCAGTTCTGGAGTTCTCTTGTCTGATGACGGTTAAGGTGCACTTGATGTTGGTAGTTTTGAGGTGGAAGGCAGTACTACTACTACACTTTGCAGTGTAGTAGTACAGGAAGCAATGATGAAGCAGTTGTACAACAGAACACGTCTTTACTGAAGAATGGAAATGGAGAAAAGGACAGTTCTTGCCATGCGGCAGACTGGCACTTGGTACACAAAATGCACTTTCCACAGGTGTTACAGGTCTCACGGGTAGTTAATAGGTCAGAGTCTCTTTAAATTAGTCTTCCTTAGGGCTCATGCCCACGAATGTGTGATGGCCGGGCCCATATTGTGGCCCGTAAAGAGCGGGTCTGCAAAATACAGGCCACGGCCGTTTTGGCACCGCATCACGGATCGTGGATCCTTTCACTTGAATGGGTCCGTAATCCGGGAGATGCAGTGCAGTGTGGAACGGAGGCACAGATCGGAAGCACTACAGCTCTTTTTTTTTCTTTTTAACAGGTTGCTGACAGTACACGTCTACAGAATACACTGTAGGATATAGAGATTCTTACGCGGGTAATAAATCTGCTTAAATGCATATTTAGGCACCTGAGGCAAACTCCTGAACACATATGCTGTAGAGCCAATACCTCCTTTTACACAGGTTATCTCTACCAGGCTTTTACTAAACCTCCTTTTTTTACAATCTGGCCTACTCTTGCAGTTATCTATGGCCCAGCTCTGTATGGATCCAGGTCCAGGATGGCTCATGAGTCAGCAACATATGCTCCTCTCACTACTGAGTCTAAGCTCAAACTGACTAACTATTCTAGTGGCTGTAGACAATGGCCTGTTAGTACCTTGTGCAAATACAGGCATCATATGTATTAACCCCTTTAACATTTGGATGTCCTGTATGTTTAGATTGCATGTAATTTCACGCAATTGGGTGTACAGTTATACCCAAACTGTTAACTGGGGCTGTGACACTTTAAAGTATGACAGCCCCAGAGTCTCTGCCCTCACTGAGAGAAGCCGGCAAGGGACCAATCAGAGTGTAACATACAGCTGCCACTCTGCTGCATTGGTCGAGATTGGTGCTGGCACCAATTCTGGCCATTTACCCCATTAGATGGCACGGTCAGTAGCCATCTGCAGTATCCATGGGGTAAACAGAGGGTGGGGGCTCCCTCTCTCCCCATTGGGACGCTACCATATCATGGCAACCGGATGTCTTACAAAGGCATCCAGGCTTAGGGTTTATGCATACAACTGTAGGATGCTTTACGGTCCGCAAATTTTAGATCTGCAAAACATGGAACAGCTGGCCTCTAATAGAACAGCCCTAACCTTGTCCGTAATGTGGACAATAATAGGGCATGGTCTATTTTTTTTGTGAAACAGCCATGAGGACATACGGACAAGGAATAAATTGAGTAATTTCTGTTTTTTCGCAGCCCCACTGAAGTGAATGGTTCTGCATACGGGACGCAAAATAAACGGAATAGATACAGAAAAAAAATACGTTTGTGTGCATGAGCCCTTAGGGTACATTCACATGACCATATGTATTTTGCAGTCCACAAACATGGATTCACAAAAAATATGGATGACATCCATGTGACGACTGTTTTGCATCCTTTTTTTTTTGAAGATCAATTCTAACAATGCCTATCCTTGTCCATAAAATGGACAAGAATAGGATATGTTCTATGTTTTTGCGGGGCTGCGGAATAGACATACGGATGCAGACAGCACACGTTGTACTATCTGCATTTTTTGTGACCCTATTGAAATGATTGGGTCTGCATCTGTCCTGCACAAAATGTGGATCGGATGCTGACCAAAAATACGGACCCTGGTGTCAATGTAGAACTGACAGTACAGTGCTTTGCAATAGATGACTATTGCAGTGCACTGTGCAGCAATCAAACCCACTGGATCTTAAAGATCCAAGTGGGACTTGATTTAAAAAAAAGTGTAAAAATAAAGTAAAAAAAAATTAAATTAAATTTAAATAGAATATAAAATAAAATAGCCTTTTCCCATGTCCGCTCATTTAAAATTGATTACCGTATTTTTCGCTTTATAAGACTCACCCCAGATTTTAGAGTAGGAAAATAAGAAAAAAAATTTTCATCAGACCTCATATCAGATCCTCATGTCAGACCCCCCCATAAATATCAGGACATCACATCAGACCCCCCATATCATCCCTCCATGTCAGACAACCATATTAGCCCTCCATGTCAGACCCCCAACAGACCTCAGATCAGCCCACTCAGCCACCATCAGACCTCAGATCAGCCCACTCAGCTCCATAAAACTAAAATAAAAACATCTCTCTTACCTCTCCTGCTCCGCTCCGCTCAAGTGCTCCCTTGTTTTCTCCTTCCGGTGCTGCACTGTCACCTGACTGTGTGCAACGTCAGGTCATAGTGCGCGCACTACATCCTGACACTATATGGGGGTCAGGACAGTGCAGCGCTGGACCCAGAGTGGAGTCATGGCGCAGAAGGCACCTAATACATACTAGTGAGCGCTTCCATAATGGAAGCGATCACTAGTATTCGCTTTATAAGACGCACAGCCATTTTCCCCCTACTTTTGGGGGGAAAAAAGTGCTTCTTATAAATTGAAATATACAATAATATATGAAAACATAAAGTAAACTACACATCCTTAACAACCTGATCGTATGGTGAACACCGTAAAAAAAAACAAATTTCAAAAACAATGATGGAATTGCTGTTTTGTCATCTCACTTCATCCCAAAAAATTAATAAAAAGTAATAAAAAAGTCATATGTATCCCAAAATAATTTCAATAAAAACTACAGCCCATCCCACAAAAAAAAAGCCCTCACGCAGTTACATTGGTGAAAAATAAAAATGTTATGGATCTTCGTATATGGCGATGCAAAATATAATTAATTTTAATACAAAAGTGATTTTATGCTGAAAAAACACTAACACAATTTCCCACCTCACCTCCCAAAAAATAGTATAAAAAAGTGATCAAAAAGACATATGTACCCCAAAATGATACCAATTAAAACTGCAGTCCGTCCTGCAAAAAAAAAAGCCCTGTGGAGGCTACATTGGTGAAAAAATAAAAATGTTATGGACCCTAAAAACTATTTCAGCAAATTCCCTGTTTTAAAATCCCAATGCCACTCCCTATTGAACACTGCCATGACCCCAAACAGCAGTTTATGGGTACAAGTGGGGTGTTGCCGTATTCAGGAAATAAATGTGTACAATTTTGGGGTACATTTTCTCCTGTGATGCCTTGTGAAAATGAAAAATTTGGGGCTAAAGCAACATTTTATTGGAAATAAAATGTAATTTTTCATTTTCATAGGCAAGTGTTTCTAAATTCTATGAAATGCTTGTTGGGTCAAAGCATTCACTTCACCCCTTGATCAATTCCTTGAGGGGTGTATTTTCCAAAATGGTGTCACTTTTTGGGGCCTTCCTTCCTTCCTTCCTTCCTGTCTCTTCAAATGTGACATGGCACCCAAAAACCATTCCAACAAAATCTACCCCCAAAAACAATATTGTTCTCCTTTTCTTCTGAGCCCTGCAGTGTGCCCACGAAGAGATTTATAACCACATATGGGTGTTTCTGTAAACTACAGAATTGGGGTAATAAATATTGAGGTTTGTTTTGCTGTCAACCCTTGCTGTGTTACAAGAGAAATGTATTAAAATGGAAAATCTGCACACAAAAAAAATGAAATTTTTGAATTTCACCTCCATTTTGCTTTAATTCCTGTGAATTACAGTGAATGGGGCCGGAGCGTAATCGGATGGTACAGACGAGTGTCCTTTGACCCCAGCAAAGGCAACCCCGTGCGTAACCCCTCACAACATACATTGTATTACTTATCCTGAGTCACTGCCTACATTATACTCCAGAGCTGTACTCCTTTTTCTGCTGGTGGAGTCACTGTGTACATATATTATAGTACATATCCTGTACTGATCCTGAGTTACATCCTGTATTATTCCCCAGAGCTGTAGTTACTATTCTGCTGGTGGACTCCATGTATACATACATTACTTTTCATATACTGATTCTGAGTTACATCCTGTACTATATCCAGAACTGCATTCACTATTCTGCTGGTGGAGTCACTGTGTACATACATTACTTATCCTGTACTGATTCTGAGTTACAGAGACAGTTGTAGCTACTGTGTCTGGATTATAGACAGCACAACCCAGAATTCGCTAAAACAAGTTGTATGCAGACCCTGAACATGCAGAAGATGCTATGATATGCTATTTCAGCTCTGTAGCCGCCATAGTTGAATGTACCTCTGAAGTATGATATGGGCTGTAGTTCGGGATCAGTACAGGATAAGTAATGAAATAATATCCTTTAAACTATTATTGTCATGAAGGCCAGTGATGAACCTGATGAACCTATAGGGGATGCAGAGATTACAGCTCAAAGGTCAATCGGCCACATGGGAGATCAGCAGTATACTGAAGGGACAGTAGTGAGATGAGATAATCATGATTACTCAATAATATGACAATTGCAAACAGATCTATCATCCTGTATGAATGCCTCACTTTGTAATGTGTACACCTACAATGTGTGAAGTCATTACACACAATGGCACTTGATTGCCCCATCACTGGAATTTCAGTCCAGAGTCCAGGTGCTGTGTCTGTTATCCATTACAGCCCGGGTGTCAACTGGCAGTACACACACAGTAATGGCACTGCTGCTACGGAAGAACACACTAATACTATGTAGCAGCTTTTTAAGCACAGAAAATTCCTGTCTTATATGAGCGCAGGTCTGTATTGCAGTGGTATATCTGCTGCCTGCCATTTAGAAGTTCAGGAGAGAATTTTAAAATAATTTCTTTAGTAAATGTACTGTATGTACAATATGCTGGGAAAGGGACCCTCCCCAACTCATATCAAATGAGAGGGCTACACAGCTTCATTAGTATTTCCTGCACTGAAGTGAATACTACTCAGGCTAATGATGTCACAGATTTCAAATGGCTTGGGTTGGCCCTGCCCGTGTTACCCAATTGAATGGAAAAGCAGATGTATGCCTGCCCGCCACTCAATTCAACATAACGAGGCTGCTGGAGTTGGCGATCTCTGGCAATCCCATAGAGTTGAATGCAGCTGTAGAGATGCATGCATCTGCTGCTCCATTCAAACAGGGAACACTGACACCCATTCTGGTGATCAACAGTCCCCCAGCAGCCTAGAGGATAAAATGTTGATATGGGGAAACCTCTTTAAGACTTATTGTAATTGTCACTAAAGCTGGTCATACACTTTTGGCCAAACATGTATGCATTCTCAATGGGAAGAGGAGAGTAAGCCCAACTCTGGCAGCTGCATTGGTCATGTTAAATTTCAATCCTACTGTTCCTTGACATCTTCTGATAAGGGAGAGTTGGGACACCTTCAATGGACATTAGATTGTTGTCTGGTTCTACTGAAATCAGTTATTTTGGCTGAAATTCATCATACGTCTATGTCATGTGTATGAGCATAAATCCATTTACCCATGTAATAAATCAAGGTGCTGGTGCTCTGACCGGTCACCCATGAAAGCAGTGGTATATAATAAGCCTCAAAGCAAATTCTGTAACAGGCCCCCACACATACCTTGTGCCATTTGTAATACTGGTGTCCTTTCACATAGCAAAGAAGTTCCATCTGGGTGGATTTTTTCAGAAAACCTTCTTTGATCGAAACCTCATACAATTTACTTTGTCTAGTTAATTTATTTTCCAAGCAGTGCCTTTCACAGAAATAAAAGGAAGCCTTAAGATGAGAGCCTCACGTTGTTTGATCTCAGGGTACATGGGGGGTAATGTGTATGTTCTTACTTATGTATAGTGCAGTACTCCATGGCATCTGCAAATGGTTTGTTATTTAATGTTATGTAATATTATGTCAGTATTGTTATGTATTATACCTGGCATAGCTGTATATGGAAGTCACAAAATGAGGCAATTAGTCTTGGGGGAGAGTTCAGAGAGTAAGGAACCTGTGCCCTATGCTTCCACTTCTCTTCCCAGAAAGAGATAGATCGCTGTGTGAATTACTGCAAGAGCTGGCCCATATCAAACTTCTGGGACCCACACCTAACAAAACCCACTAAGTGAAGAACAGACCACAAATGCGTGGCTGCCCTTCATTCATTTCTATGGGAATGCTGAAATTAGTCAAGCGGGCTCAATTCTAGAGATAGGTTCGGTCCCATCCCTGAGCCCTGCACCTCTGCGACATTGAGAACATATCCTAGAGATATGCCCCCAATATATGAGATGGACCAACCCATTTAAGAGAAGAAGAGAAAGAGAGGAAGATAAAGGAGAACCTAGAAACTGCATGGCTAAGTATAGGAGTCGGCAAGGTTACCTGCTACTACAGTTACTCAGACTTTGCTGCACTGAGGGACACTGTTAAGAAACCCTTAGACACATGGCCAGACGTGCCTTCAAAACCCAGTGGACACTGCAGCCATTATAGCCAAGGTACTGTTGCCAGCTATAGATTCTGTTGAGAAAGACTTTAGCAATATAGTAGACAAAGAGTGCCATAACTCCCAGCTTTGCCAGCCTCCATTCTGGGGAAAGGATTTGTACTACAGTGCCTTGCGAAAGTATTCGGCCCCCTGGAACTTTTCAACCTTTTGCCACATTTCAGGCTTCAAACAAAAAGATATAACATTTTACATTTTTGGTGAAGAATCAACAACAAGTGGGTCACAATTGTGAAGTGGAACGAAATTTATTGGATCATTTAAACTTTTTTTGTAATAATAAAACTGAAACGTGGGGCGTGCAAAATTATTCGACCCCCTTGCATTAATACTTTGTTGCGCCACCTTTTGCTGCGATTACAGCTGCAAGTCGCTTGGGGTATGTCTCTATCAGTTTTGCACATCTAGAGACTGAAATTCTTGCCCATTCTTCCTTGCAAAACAGCTTGACCTCTTTGAGGTTGGATGGAGAGCGTTTGTGAACAGCAGTTTTCAGCTCTTTCCACATATTCTCAATTGGATTCAGGTCTGGACTTTGACTTGGCCATTCTAAGACCTGGATACGTTTATTTTTGAACCATTCCATTGTAGATTTTGCTTTATGTTTGGGATCATTGTCTTGTTGGAAGATAAATCTCCGTCCTAGTCTCAGGTCTTTTGCAGACTCCAACAGGTTTTCATCCAGAATGGTCCTGTATTTGGCTCCATCCATCTTCCCATCAATTTTAACCATCTTCCCTGTCCCTGCTGATGAAAAGCAGGCCCAAACCATGATGCTGCCACCACCATGTTTGACAGTGGGGATGGTGTGTTCAGGGTGATGAGCTGTGTTGCTTTTACGCCAAACATATCGTTTTGCATTGTTTCCAAAAAGTTGGATTTTGGTTTCATCTGACCACAGCACCTTCTCCACATGTTTGGTGTGTCTCCCAGGTGGCTTGTGGCAAACTGTAAACGAGACTTTTTATGGATATCTTTGAGAAATGGCTTTCTTCTTGCCACTCTTCCATAAAGGCCAGATTTGTGATGTGTTCGACTGATTGTTGTCCTATGGACAGACTCTCCCACCTCAGCTGTAGATCTCTGCAGTTCATCCAGAGTGATCATGGGCCTCTTGGCTGCATCTCTGATCAGTCTTCTCCTTGTTTGAGATGAAAGTTTAGAGGGACTGCCGGGTCTTGGTAGATTTGCAGTGGTCTGATACTCCTTCCATTTCAATATGATCGCTTGCACAGTGCTCCTTGGGATGTTTAAAGCTTGGGAAATCTTTTGGTATCCAAATCCGGCTTTAAACTTCTCCACAACAGTATCACGGACCTGCCTGGTGTGTTCCTTGGTCTTCATGATGCAGAACCCTGAGACTATCACAGAGCAGGTGCATTTATACGGAGACTTGATTACACACGGGTGGATTCTATTTATCTTCATCAGTCATTTAGGACAACATTGGATCATTCAGAGATCCTCAATGAACTTCTGGAGTGAGTTTTCTGAACTGAAAGTAAATGGGCCGAATAATTTTGCACGCCCAACTTTTCAGTTTTATTATTACAAAAAAAGTTTAAATGATCCAATAAATTTTGTTCCACTTCACAATTGTGACCCACTTGTTGTTGTTGTTTCTTCACCAAAAATGTAAAATGTTATATCTTTTTGTTAGAAGGCTGAAATGTGGCAAAAGGTTGAAAAGTTCCAGGGGGCCGAATACTTTCGCGAGGCACTGTATGTATCAAATGGAACTACAGTGGGGAAAAAGGTATTTAGCCAGCTACCAATTGTGCAAGTTCTCACACTTAAAGACTTGAGAGAGGCCTGTAATTGACATCATAGGTAGACCTCAACTATGAGAGGCAAATGAAAAAACAAATCGAGAAAATCACATTGTCTGGTTTTTAAAGAATTTATTTGCAAATTATAGTGGAAAATAAGTATTTGGTCAATAACAAAAGTTCATTTCAATACTTTGTTATACATCCTTTGTTGGCAATGACAGAGGTCAAACATTTTCTGTAAGTCTTGACAAGGTTGGCACACACTGTTGCTGGTATGTTGGCCCATTTCTCCATGCAGATCTCCATGCAGAGCAGTGATGTTTTGGGGCTGTCGCTGGGCAACACGGACTTTCAACTCCCTCCAAAGGTTTTCTAGGGGGTTGAGATCTGGAGACTGGCTAGGCCACTCCAGGACCTTGAAATGCTTCTTACGAAGCCACTCCTTCGTTGCCCTAGTGGTCAGTCGTCCTGGTCCCTTTGCAGAGAAACAGTCCCAAAGCATGATGTTGCCACCCCCATGCTTCACAGTAGGTATGGTGTTCTTTGGATGCCACTCAGCATTCACTCTCCTCCAAACACGATGAGTTGTGTTTCTACCAAACAGTTCTACTTTGGTTTCATCTGACCATATGACATTCTCCCAATACTCTTCTGGAACATCCAAATGCTCTCTAGCAAACTTCAGAGGGGCCCGGATATGTACTGGCTTAATCAGGGGGACACGTCTGGCACTGCAGAATCTGTCCCTGGTGGCGTAGTGTGTTACTGACGGTAGCCTTTGTTACCTTGGTCCCAGCTTTCTGCAGGTCATTCACTAGGTCTCCCCATGTGGTTCTGGGATTTTTGCTCACAGTTCTTGTGATCATTTTGACCCCACGGGGTGAGATCTTGCATGGAGCCCCTGATCGAGGGAGATTATCAGTGGTCTTGTATGTCTTCCATTTTCTAATTATTGCTCCCACAGTTGATTTCTTCACACCAAGGTGCTTGCCTATTGCAGATTCTGTCTTCCCAGCCTGGTGCAGGTCTACAGTTTTGTTTCTGGTGTCCTTCGACAGCTCTTTGGTCTTCACCATAGTGGAGTTTGGAGTGTGACTGTTTGAACTTATCAGTATAATAGACACCTGTCCACAACCTCAAACAGGTTCCATTACTACAGGTAATGAGTGGAGGACAGAGGAGACTCTTAAAGAAGAAGTTACAGGTCTGTGAGAGCCAGAAATCTTGCTTGTTTGTAGGTGACCAAATACTTATTTTTCACCATAATTTGCAAATAAATTCTTTAAAAATCAGACAATGTGATTTTCTGGATTTGTTTTCTCATTTTGTCTCTCATAGTTGAGGTCTACTTATGATGTCAATTACAGGCCTCTCTCATCTTTTTAAGTGGGAGAACTTGCACAATTGGTGGCTAACTACTTTTTTTCCCACTGTATGCTTCATTGTTGTTGGACATACTATGTGAGCTGTCTCTACAATTAATACATCTCACAATAACACAAAATATTACCCTTGATGCAAGCAGATGGGCCTCTACAGGATGCATGAAAATGGGCCATTTAAATTTATTAATGCAGCAACTGCTCTAGACAACCAAAGATGGAAAAAACAGTGTGAGATTTATCAGTGACACTACCAACAAAAAAAAAATTATACCATCAGACTTCAAACAATATGCCACAAATGACTGACTGGGTCATTTTTATCTTTATGCATGTTTATGGGCAATTCACTCCTTTACTTGTGTGACATATTATTGTCTGAAGTCTGATGGTGTGTGTGTATATGTGTGTGTATATGTGTGTGTATATATATATATATATATATATATATATATATATACAGTGCAGACCAAAAGTTTGGACACACCTTCTCATTCGAAGAGTTTTCTGTATTTTCATGACTATGAAAATTGTAGATTCACACTGAAGGCATCAAAACTATGAATTAACACATGTGGAATTATATACTTAACAAAAAAGTGTGAAACAACTGAAAATATGTCTTATATTCTAGGTTCTTCAAAGTAGCCACCTTTTGCTTTGATTACTGCTTTGCACACTCTTGGCATTCTCTTGATGAGCTTCAAGAGGTAGTCACCTGAAATGGTTTTCACTTCACAGGTGTGCCCTGTCAGGTTTAATAAGTGGGATTTCTTGCCTTATAAATGGGGTTGGGACCATGAGTTGTGTTGGGCAGAAGTCAGGTGGATACACAGCTTATAGTCCTACTGAATAGACTGTTAGAATTTGTATTATGGCAAGAAAAAAGCAGCTAAGTAAAGAAAAACGAGTGGCCATCATTACTTTAAGAAATGAAGGTCAGTCAGTCTGAAAAATTGGGAAAACTTTGAAAGTGTCCCCAAGTGCAGTCGCGAAAACCATCAAGCGCTACAAAGAAACTGGCTCACATGAGGACTGCCCCAGGAAAGGAAGACCACACAGAGTTCTAGCAGCAGACACATCTCTATAACAACTGTTAAGAGGAGACTGTGTGCAGCAGGCCTTCATGGTAAAATAGCTGCTAGGAAACCACTGCTAAGGACAGGCAACAAGCAGAAGAGTCTTGTTTGGGCTAAAGAACACAAGGAATGGACATTAGACCAGTGGAAATCTGTGCTTTGGTCTGATGAGTCCAAATTTGAGATCTTTGGTTCCAACCACCGTGTCTTTGTGTGACGCAGAAAAGGTGAACGGATGGACTGTACATGCCTGGTTCCCACCGTGAAGCATGGAGGAGGAGGTGTGATGGTGTGGGGGTGCTTTGCTGGTGACACTGTTGGGGATTTATTCAAAATTGAAGGCATACTGAACCAGCATCTTGCAGCGGCACGCTATTCCATCTGGTTTGCGTTTAGTTGGACCATCATTTATTTATCAACAGGACAATGACCCCAAACACACCTCCAGGCTGTGTAAGGGCTATTTGACCAAGAAGGAGAGTGATGGGGTGCTACGCCAGATGACCTGGCCTCCACAGTCACCAGACCTGAACCCAATCGAGATGGTTTGGGGTGAGCTGGACCGCAGAGTGAAGGCAAAAGGGCCAACAAGTGCTAAGCATCTCTGGGAAATCCTTCAAGACTGTTGGAATACCATTTCAGGTGACTACCTCTTGAAGCTCATCAAGAGAATGCCAAGAGTGTGCAAAGCAGTAATCAAAGCAAAAGGTGGCTACTTTGAAGAACCTAGAATATAAGACATATTTTCAGTTGTTTCACACTTTTTTGTTAAGTATATAATTCCACATGTGTTAATTCATAGTTTTGATGCCTTCACTGTGAATCTACAATTTTCATAGTCATGAAAATACAGAAAACTCTTCGAATGAGAAGGTGTGTCCAAACTTTTGGTCTGTACTGTAGGCCCATCTGTTTGCATCAAGGTAAATACGTTGTGTTACTGTGAGATGTTACGTAGTTTACGTAGTCATTATTTGATCAGTGATTTCTCTATAATAAGACTTTTCACTTTGAAATAATTGGAGAGAGGTGAAGAAGTGATCATTAATGGGAACGCTTTTAACCCTCCCTCTTCTCATACATTGTACATTGTCTTCAGCATGTCCTCTGATTATATGGGGACACATGTTGCCGACAACTTCTCTTAATCTTAAAAGGGATATGATTCTTGTCTTCCATAAAGTTCTTACTGGTGCCAACAGCCTGTTGACCTCTAAGCAAAGTTCCTTCTCTCTGACAGATAGAAGATGTTAATCATTATAACATCATGTCGTCATTTGATACAAAAGACCCCAGTCTTGAGAAGAAGAAAATTTTGGACAATGCTCGGAACAAGCTGGCGTATACAGTGACGGACGTGCCCCCTTGGTACATGTGCATTTTTTTGGGCATCCAGGTAACTCTATAAAGTTGGAAGACAAACCATGGCAGCTGTAATGGTGGCCATATTTGTAGTCGCTCTTTGTTGGAATAGCACTTGTGGAGAGAGCATTGATTAATTTGTCTCTGAATTCACCTTGCAGCATTACCTGACCGCCCTTGGTGGGATTGTCGCTATTCCACTGATCTTATCCAAAGACCTGTGCATAACCCACGACCCCCTGACACAGAGTCACCTGATAAGCACTATCTTCTTTGTCTCTGGGATTTGCACCCTCCTGCAGGTTTTGTTTGGGGTCAGGTAAGCTCACACTTTTCCATACAATGATCCACGAAAAACAAGTCATCTAACCACAGTGCTGCAAGTAAATGCAGTGCTGCACCCCCAATGGACAAGCAGCCGGTTGTTGGGAAGGAGCGCTTCTCTTCTGCATGTGTAAATCCACCCTAATGTTTTACTGTTTTACAGTCAGAAAGATTTTGCTTTACTCAAGTCATAAAAGGGATTGCTCGTTGTGATAACACAGATAAGTGAGTTGTACAAAACCCAAGGACGGAGTCTGGACAAACATCTTATGAAACATAGAAATTATGTATCAAAAGTGTAATAGTAAATCATCTCCTATCAACCAGAGTGTAAAGGTGCATTTACACTGTATCAGGAAGGAAGCGTTTCTTTCCAAAAATCGCCAAGCAGCCATCACCTCCACTGTATGGGGACAAGCAATGGCTAATGTCATGTCCGATCCTCATACAGATCTGTTGTTTCTGGGCAGCAGAATGGCCATCCATAAATGATGATTTAGGTGACCGCACGAAAGATGAATTAATCCAATGAATGAGCATTTTTCTTGTTCATTGAGTGATCTGCAGAACTTTTACACGGGCAGATTATCGGAAACGAGGCAGTTGAAGTACGGAACACAGTATGTGTATGAGTAGGTGGACGTGCACATTACTATACATATTAAACACCAGGGGGAGCTATTGCAATGAAGTATAGAGAAAATCTCACAAATGAAACATTTTCATAAAATAAAGTAAATTACAAAAGTCAAAAGTTTAGTCAAATATCCCTTGACAGTACAGTCATGGCCAAAAGTTTTGAGAATGATACAAATATTAATTTTTACAAAGTCTACTGCTTCAGTTTTTATAATGGCAATTTGCATATACTCCAGAATGTTATAAAGAGTGATCAGCTTAACAGCAATTACTTGCAAAGTCAATATTTGCCTAGAAAATGAACTTTATCCCCCAAAACACATTTCAACATCATTGCAGCCCTGCCTTAAAAGGACCAGCTAACATCGTTTCAGTGATTGCTCCATTAACACAGGTGTGGGTGTTGATGAGGACAGGGCTGGAGATCAATTTGTCATGATTAAGTAAAAATGACACCACTGGACACTTTAAAAGGAGGCTGGTGCTTGGCATCATTGTTTCTCTTAACCATGGTTATCTCTAAAGAAACACGTGCAGTCATCATTGCACTGCACAAAAATGGCCTAACAGGGAAGAGTATCGCAGCTAGAAAGATTGCACCTCAGTCAACAATCTATCGCATCATCAAGAACTTCAAGGAGAGAGGTTCCATTGTTGCCAAAAAGGCTCCAGGGCGCCCAAGAAAGACCAGCAAGCGCCAGGACCGTCTCTTAAAAGTGTTTCAGCTGCGGGATCGGGCTACCAGCAGTGCAGAGCTTGCTCAGGAATGGCTGTAGGCAGGTGTGAGTGCATCTGCACGCACTGTGAGGCGGAGACTCTTGGAGCAAGGCTTGGTCTCAAGGAGGGCAGCAAAGAAGCCACTTCTCTCCAGAAAAAACATCAGGGACAGACTGATATTCTGCAAAAGGTACAGGGAGTGGACTGCTGAGGACTGGGGTAAAGTCATTTTCTCTGATGAATCCCCTTTTCGATTGTTTGGGACATCTGGAAAACAGCTTATTCGGAGAAGACGAGGTGAGCGCTACCACCAGTCTGTCTCATGCCAACTGTAAAGCATCCTGAAACCATTCATGTGTGGGGTTGCTTCTCAGCCAAGGGAATCGGCTCTCTCACAGTCTTTGCCTAAAAACACAGCCATGAATAAAGAATGGTACAGAATGTCCTCCGAGAGCAACTTCTCCAACCGTCCAAGAGCAGTTTGGCGATCAACAATGCCTTTTCCAGCCATGATGGAGCACCTTGCCATAAAGCAAAGGTTGATAACTAAATGGCTCAGGGAACAAAACATAGAGATTTTGGGTCCATGGCCTGGAAACTCCCCAGATCTTAATCCCATTGAGAACTTGTGGTCAATCATCAAGAGACGGGTGGACAAACAAACAACCTACAAATTCTGACAAAATGCAAGCATTGATTGTGCAAGAATGGACTGCTATCAGTCAGGATTTGGTCCAGAAATTGATTGAGAGCATGCCAGGGAGAATTGCAGAGGTCCTGAAGAAGAAGGGTCAACACTGCAAATATTGACTTGCTGCATTAACTCATTCTGTCAATATAAGCTTTTGTTACTCATAATATGATTGCAATTATATTTCTGTATGTGATAAAAACATCTGACAAACACACATAAAAACTAGAGGGCAGCAGATCATGTGAAAATATAATATTTGTGTCATTCTCAAAACTTTTGGCCATGACTGTACAACCACACAGGACAAAATCTGCAACAGATCTAAGGTAAAAACCAAGTTACTGTATAAGTGACTTTGTTTGGTGTGGATTTCATCCACTTCGCTGTTTCTGTTAAACGCTGAGGATTTTCGTACTGAAATTCCATGGCACAAAGTCTGTAACACATAAGTCCAGTGTGGATGCAGCCTTAAAGGCTATGTACACCTTTGGAGTCAATTTTTTTATGATTGCATTTAAAGAAGAACTCCCGACAAAAATTTTATTCCATGTCCTGCTAGAAATGTACATGATATAATCTGTAGTTAATGTCATTTTCTTACTAGTGTCTGAATTTTTGACTTATATCATCCTGAAGTTTCTTATCTGTGTCATGTGACCAGCAATTAGACTCACCAACTCACACATAGACTTATGTGTGGACAGGAAGTCTAATTCTCTATGTATTCCTATGAGACTGAAAGTGAGGCTCCCATAGGAATGAATAGAGCAGTTACTGGCTTTCTGTCCTGGGTCAGTTGGAGGTCAGGCAGTTGGTCACATGACCCAGCTACAAAAAGAAGAGAGGTTTTTACTCACAGAAACAGTCACTGATAAGAAAATGACAATCACTACAGATTATATCATGCATCTTTCTAACAGGTCAGAGAATAAAAATTTTTGTGGGAGTTCTTCTTTAACGTATTTGTGGCTAAAAATCATATTTTCAACTGGTCTTTATTAAAAATATTGAGCTGTTTAGTTACAAAGGGTTAACTGTTTGTCTAGCTGGGTGACTGGTACTTTCACTTTCACTTTGTTGCGGTCATCTAATTACCCTTATCTGTAAAGTACTGAGAGGTCATAAACCCTTATTTAAGCCACATTATCAGTAAGGTAAGGATTGAGCTTTAATGAGTGTTTATAAGGTCAGAGAGAAGGGATAAGCTGTCCGTCTGCTCCTC
Source organism: Rhinella marina (assembly GCA_900303285.1). Taxonomy (NCBI): domain Eukaryota; kingdom Metazoa; phylum Chordata; class Amphibia; order Anura; family Bufonidae; genus Rhinella; species Rhinella marina. Next base: position 19,309 of record ONZH01007068.1, on the reverse strand, counting down.
AGATGACGGAATTAAGAAAAAATCCACAGGCAGCTAGTAGATCATGTCAGCCCTGTACACAAAAAAGGATTACATATTGTTAATAAAGACCAATTGAAAAAGTAATTTTTAGGTCAAAATAAGTATAATGCAATAAAAAAATAATTGTCCCCAAAGGTGTACATAGCCTTTAATTATAAACGGGAGTAGATGGAATGTCAAGTGTCACCCAATATTCTATATTTTCTAGATTACCAATCTTACAAGGAGGAACTTTTACTTTCTTGACCCCAACCCTTGCAATGCTCTCACTTCCCAAGTGGACATGCCCAGAGTGGACCCAAAATGCCAGCCTGGTCAATGCAACATCTCCAGAATTTGTGGATGTTTGGCAGTCACGGATACGGGAGGTAATATAGTATATTAAGCTGAACAGAGATGGAAGGTTTGTTACTTGATTGGTTGGAACTAATCATTTTCATGTCATTACTTATCCTGTACTGTACAGGTTAAGTAATGTTACAGCTGTGTCATACTCCAGAGCTGCACTCACTATTCTGCTGGGACTCAATGTGTACATACATTACGTCACTTATTCTGTACAGATCCTGAGTTACATCCGGTATTATACTCCACCAGCAGAACAATGAGTGCAGCTCTGGAGTCACTGTGTACATACATTTCATTACTTATCTTGTACTGATCCTGAGTTAAATCCTGTATTATACTCCAGAGCTGTACTCACTGTTCTGCTGGTGGAGTCACTGTGTACATGCATTACTTATCCTGCTCTGATTCTGAGTTACAGCCCGTTTTACACACCAGAGCTGCACTCACTATTCTGCCAGTGGAGTCACCATGTGTTCTTTATAGAGTTTAGTTAGCTACTTAAATGCTGTTTTAAACAATGGATTAAATTTCTTTAAAGGTTTCTGTCATCACATTTTACCATATTAAACCAGATAACATTTGCAATAATATGGTACAAATATACCTCTATGTGTCCCCGTTTTTATAAAAATTCATCTTTACTAATATGCAAATTAGCCTTACTAGGTGCAGGGGGCGGTAACCCTGCACCTAGTGACGCCGTTTCCCCACCTCTATTCACGCCTCCTCGGTTGTGATTGACAGGGCCAGGCAGCTTGCTCTTTCTGCTGCCGGCCCTGTCCGTGCTCTAAATCCTGGGCCTGCGCCGTTCGCGCTTATTTCGGCGCAGGCGCAGTGAGTGCCGCTGGCTGTCGGGCTCCCGGCTTCCTCACTGCACCTGCGCCGCCTTCTCTTCCGGGTGTAGTGTGACTTCATCGGCGCAGGCACAGTGAGGAAGCCGGGAGCCCGACAGCCAGCGGCACTCACTGTGCCTGCGCCGAAATAAGCACGCACCAGCAATTAAAAGCATAGAGAGAGGAGTGAATGAATTCTGTGTAACAAAAATACCTTTCTGTGTGACAAAATGACGGAAATGAATTTGGTCACAAAATAAGGCTACATTCACATGACCGTAGTGTTTTGCGGTCCGCAAAACACGGATACCGGCCCGTATGCGTTCCGTTATTTGTGGACCGCACATGGCTGGCTCTATGATATAAATGCCTATTCTTGTCCACAATTGTGTACAAGAATAGGACATGCTCTATCTTTTTTGCGGGGCTGCGGAACGGAAGCACGGATACGGACACACACCGTGAGGTCCAACAGATTTGGACCCATTCATACGGCCGTGTGAATGAGCCCTTAGTCTGTGTGAAAAAATGAATTCTATGTCACAAAATAACTCTGTGAGACAAAGTTTTCTGTAAAGACAAAATTAATTCTGTGATTACTACTTTCATTTTGTGTCACAGAACATATTTTGTGTCACACAATACATTGGAAACTAACAGCACGCCATAGATCAAACTGCCAAAAGGTTTGCTAGATAACCTAATTATAAGAGCAACGGGTGATAGCTGCAGTGGAGGTTATAAAACATACCCACTTGTGCCCAAACCATCCCCCCAGTAGGACCAGAAGGGACATCACGAGTCTAGTAGCACAATATCTGGAGAGAAAAGCACTGTTACTGGGGTTGCCTAGAGATGGCAGTCTATACTAGCGCTGCGAGTCCAGAGCGTGGAACTCGCTCGTCTGAAAGGGGCCTAAAGGGGTATTCCAGTAGGTACAAGTTATCCACAGGATAGGGGATGACAAGCAGATCGTTGGGGGTCCTACAGCTGGCACCCTCACCGATCACGAGAACAGAAGCCCCTTTAATGTTGTCTAGTCTTGCGTGGAACTCACTCATTTGTAAGGGGCCAAAAAGTGCTTGGTGCTTTGCACTGGTGTCTCTGGCCCCCACTGGTCAGCAGCCAGCTATACCAGGATTACTTCAAGAGGTAGTGGCTTAGCTGGTTCCCTGCGCCAAAGACCAGATCCCTGTACAGGGTTAAAGGGTGAATACCACGGAACCACCAGGATAACGGCCTTAGGTTTAGCCCAAAGTCAAACTTTGGTTACTTGGCACAGTGGGTCCACATCCACTGTCGGTTACAATCAATTGCTCATTGAGAACCTGCAAAAAAAAACCTCCCTCTCGAGGATCATCTGGTCTCAGTCCCATCCTCCCCCTTCCCCAACAGGGTTTTGACAAGTTCAAAGGGGACAAATTTTAAAGGGAATCTGTCATAAACCAGCAGTAAGATGCATTGAGAGGAATCCTTGTTGAGTCCTCTCCATTATGAGCATGAGCTCAGCAGTCCTCTCAATGCCATTTACTGCTGGTTTGTCGAAGCACAGCGTAAGAATGCAAGTGAGTATGAAGATACAAATTACATAATCTGACAGTGTGTTACTTACACTATACCCCGCTTGCTTTACTTTGGGGGTGTCTCAGAGCTGAAACATTCCCTTTAACGTAGACAGTATCCCCCCCATGATAAGTATTGAGATGTGTCTGCCCAGGAATCTCATAACAGTTTTACATACATTGAAAAGTATCGCAACTTGAATATTAACTATATATGCTACATGTTTCGTAACATTTTTACAGTCAACCAAAGGGTTGCTATAAAGCAACTAAGCTACTGAGATAGGGATGAGCGAGCAGGGCTACACATTTCTACGTAACCTAGGTGGCTCAGTGCAAAGTAATGTCTCGAATTACTACAATTTTTTTCCCTCATTTTAGCGATCATGCCTCTGCCGACTGTACATGACGTAAACATGATGTGCACACAGGTCATATAATAATGGAATTCAATCGTCAGAAAATGTGTGACACTCCCAAGTTCATTCTTCACATAGCAGAAAAAAATCATGAAAGATGACATTTACAAGTGCCATGATTACTGGAAAAAAATGAAGATCAGACATCATGTAGTACATGGCAATCTAACAAAGCTAGATCCATTCCTGTACCTTACATGGATCCAGAGCTCTCAACATTCATTGCTCCAATTGTTCTGCTAGATTCTCTTCAGGCTGGTAGCTCGGGGGCATGACCTTTCTACTGCTAATCTATCTATGTAACAGCTTCTAGCAGAACATATAGGGCAGATGTAACTGAGCATTTGTGTCCAGTCCACCTCAGCGATGTTACTGAGGTGGACAGAAAAAAGGAGACAAGAACAAACAGCAGGTGGCACTATACAGATACATTTTCTTGAAAAATTCAGAGGATACACAACATTTTTTAATTATGAGCAATAATAAAAGTATTGATCTTGATAAAGGGAAATTTAGCTTATTAGAAATTGGAGATTTATATAAATCTCCGTACTCTGTCCTTTTTATTCAGTTCCTAGACTGTTATCTTAGTTTCCTATATAATCCACTTATTCTGTGTATTATATACACTCCGTCCAGTCCTTCATACACCCCAGGAGTAACATACAACCCTCGCAGATACTCATATAGAAAAAGACTTTACTGGTAATATAGACGTGCCCTCTGTGGAAGCTAATGAAATGTGGCTAATGAAATGTGGCTAATAATGTGTATGTACATACAATATGTGATATATATCCAGATTCCAATATACTGTCTACTGGATCTAGACTTCAAGTCAACACACATCCAATACCTGACTATTAATACATGTACATATAGAGACTCATGCATATATATTCTACCACTCCATAAACACGTCCAAGCCACAGGATCCACAGACCCATGTATAAATGGAATACAACTAAAGACTACATATATCTATACACATATAAAGTCTACTGGGATAATACACTTATATGCATACACAGAAAGCACACATATAATATAGCAGCTTGCTCCTGCAGTGCTGTTCGTCCAGGGGTGGCAGGGACAGAGCCAGCACCCCCCCCCCTCCAATTTCACATAGCCTTTATGTTCCTGTGTCTCAGCCCCCACAATCGACTCCACCCTATGACTACCCAAGTATCTTCCACTCTGTTGGCCAAGAGAATGTTCTCCAACTGCTTTTCCCCTACTTCCTATCTTTGATATGCTAACAAGGGACACAATGTCCAAATGGCTTCTGGGCATACTGATAGCTCAGTGGGTGAATACCACTGAATAATATCAGTATATACTATATTCAATTATTAGGCATATTTGTATGATCATTGGACTAAGGGTCCTATATTTTCCTGTAACAGATCTCCAGATGCTGGTTTGAAGAATGTAGAATATTTTGCGTTTGACAACCTTTTTAAGTGACCCAAGTCATTCATTAGTTACGAAAAAGGCACTCAAGGGGTTGTCCAAGCTTTTACTATTGAACACCTATCCTCAGTATAGGTCATCAATATCAGATCGGCGGGTTTGCTGGGTGTCGTACCTCTTCTCTCCTTCTGTCCGCTGCTGCTGTCTATGGTCTTTTCCATAGACCACAGCAGTAGACAGGAATAGAGAAGGGAGATGGCACGTGCACACTGCATGCACTGTCTCCTCAGTGCTGATCAGCAGGGGGTACCGGGGTCATCGATAGTAAAAGCACGGAGAACCCCTTTCGCTGTATCATATTTTCTGGTCAGTAAAAAAAAGTTTGACATCATGAGTCATGATGCAGTTCTGTTCCTACCTACTAACATATCTGCTGGAGTTTGCATGAGCCATTGCCTAGCAGCAGCCCATATTATTGCTCTTTCTTCCTGCATGATCTGCTGTTGCCACTAACATCTGCTTTAGAAAAAGATCATGGACATTTTATCCATGTAGTAAGGACAATAATGCCACCTATATATCATATAGGTGAAATGATTTTCTATGGCTGGTGCAGTGACCTTTAGTGGACTTAATCAACACCATATAATTTTTTAATATCATTTACAATGATTACAATGACCTTGTAATTAACCATGTGATCTCCAATCCATACTTCCAGGTTCAAGGAGCCATTATGGTTGCATCCTGCTTTCAGATCATAGTTGGCTTTTCCGGTTTGATTGGCTTCCTCATGCGATTCATTGGTCCCTTAACAATCGCTCCGACTATTACTCTCATCGCTCTTCCCCTCTTCGACTCTGCTGGTCACGATGCAGGAACCCACTGGGGGATATCGATTATGTACGTAAATGTAAAAACTGTGGGGGAAAGGGGATAAGTAAATGATGCTCCTAGCATAAATTAGTTCTCAGTGCATCAGATCATTGTGTACTCAGCAGGTGACCATGAGGAGGGCTCAGATGGCCCCATGAACATCAGCCTACCGGGAAATTTCCCTGTAGGGTCTATGGCCAGTCCGCCTCTGCCCCTATATACCTAATGTTGAATGACATCCTCCCCAAGTCGTGAGTCTGTTCTGGAAAGCTGGTTGACAATGAGTTCAGCTGCCATATTGGCTATCAGCAGGGATTGTCACTCACGTTTCCCAGATTCCTGAAGAACGAATCTGCCTGGTTGCACGCCAATATTTTGCAAAATTCACTTTTAAAGGGGTTATCCGGGAGTTAATATTGATGACCTATCCTGTCAGAACTAGAACCCCCGCCGATGTGATAATGATGACCTATCCGGCTAAACCCTTTAAATTTAACCATGAACCTGCTATAATATTTTTACTGATATAATTCTTAATTCACTGCCATACAGGACGACCTTCTTCATCATTTTGTTTTCTCAATACCTACGGAATATCCCTTTTATGATCCCATACTACTCAAAAGATAACAGAAAGTGGCAGTACTCCAGAACATACATCTTCCAGATATTTCCGGTAATGTGACTTCTTTTAGCTATCCAAAATGATTACTAGAAATGTGACTACTCTTAAATACTTTTTTTTTTTTACCCATTTGATACATCATGTGTAAAATTTCAGTCACATCTAAAGCTGCCTTCAAAATGCTGCTGGTTTCTGCAACCAATGTATTGTGGGAAATCTGATGACCTTTATACAATTTAAGCTACAAGGTAGCCAATAGAATCAATTTTACATGGCTGTGAACAGAAAGAAGATGACACAATGTGAATTATCTTTTATATACACTCATTGACACACCAAAAAAAAATAAAGCCCCCATACTGGAATACTGGATTGCTGCAAAACTCTGCATGCAGTTATGTCTTAAGCAGATATGTAAATGATTACAGGTTTGGTCTGATTAGACACTGGGTATTGCCACAAGAGGGCACAGAAATGCTTCCCCTACTTTCCTATAAAAAGGCTCACAGAGGCTACTTTAGAGATTGTTGAGTGCTAAACATGCCTCTAAAAGATAATCTAAGACACTTTTCCCAGTTAACATAGTTTTGAGAGGGGGAACATCATTGGACTAAGAGAAGCAGAATGGTTGTGTCGAATTGGCTGACATCTAGGCCATTCTGACCTGTTAGGTGTTGGGAGCAGTGGTTAAGTGAGGATGTGCACACAAGGCAAATAGGCTTCTGATGGCCCAGACAGACCACCAGTAGAGAGGATCATTTGATCCAGTGACGAGCAGCATCACAGTTTAGTTCTCCACCTTCCAGACAAAGGTGGCATATTCATTTCACACACCCCTCTCTCTGCCCAGACCATTTCTAGGTGCTTAGCAGAAGGAAAGTTGGTGTGACAGTACTCATTAAGTGTCTTGCCATTGACAGCTAGCCACCACTGCCTTTGTTTGCAGTGGCTTCATGAACAAGAAACCTTGACTGCTACAGGCTGGACCTGTATCGTCATTGGCGATGAATCCAGGTTCTGTTTGGGATCCGATGATGGCCATTTAGAGTATAGAGGCCTGGTGGTGAGCGCTTCAATACTGCCTTTGTTGTGGAGCAACACCCCCCCAATTGCTGGCTGATGATCTGGGGAACCATTGTATATGACAGGAAGTCACCCCTAATAGTGATACGAGGGACACTGATAACTCAGTTGTTATTTCTTTCTTTTTTTTTTGTCAATGAGTGAATTTATTTCCATGTTCTAAAAACTGAGATTTTTTTTAGATGTCCCATTACATCTCTGCCAAGCACTTCTCCTGATCCACATTCATTATTTCTTCTTGTCTTGCTCAGGTGCTTCTTGGTATCTCCATTTCTTGGTTGATCTGCTATATTTTGACGATCACCAATGTCTTCCCATCCAAGCCTGAGACTTATGGGTATTTTGCTAGGACCGATGTCAAAGGGAATGTCTTATCTCAAGCTCCATGGTTCCGTTTTCCTTATCCAGGTATAAGTAATACAAGCCTTTTATACACAGTCGAGTGACGTTATTATGACCACCTGCTAATAACCACGGTGTACAACAGGGTAGGCAGCTAGACGGCCTGAGAGTGACTCAATAAGGTCCTGGCAGGAGCAATGCTTCAAGGTAAAAAAAAAACGGTCAGATGGCAGTCAACTCTCTGTAAGGGCTCATGAACATGGCAGTTGCTGTTTTTTCTGTCTGCAAATTGCAGCTCCACAAAACATGGATACCGGCTGTATGCGTTCCGCATTTTTCGGAATGAAACGTCTTGCATAGAACTGTCCTATCCTTGTCTGTAAAATGGACAAGAATAGAAAGTTCTATTTTTTTGCCCCTGCCATGTAATGGACATACAACACCGTGTGCTGTCTGTATCTTTCGCGGCCCCAGTAAAGTGAAAGGGTCTGCAACCGACCCGCAAAAAATCCGGATCAGTTACAGACAAAAACAGTGGTCATGTGCATGAGCTTTTTAAGTCAAACTGAAGACAAGGAGACATTAGGTTCTCTGTAGCTGTATAATGTCTGATAAGTGTGAAACACCGTTACAAATCAGAAGAATATAAGGTTTCAAAATGTACTTTCTTCAGAAAATCCCTTGGTAATTGTGAAATCTTTCTTCTCTTCCTTCCTTATAAGCCTGAAGAAGTTAGAAGGACTTTAAACTGAACAATAAACATCTTCCTACAGAACTATAGGGCCCATTTACATGGGGCAATGATCGACCAAACAGTTGTTTACATAGAAGTTCATTCCCGATCATTGATCCATTTAAACAGCCAAGGAGATCAGACTACAAAAAGTGAATGCCCTTTTGTCATTGACTGCAAAATTTATGAAGGCTTAACAATAATTTGTTAAGCAGAATATCCTCTTTGTAAGCAGAATTTGGCAGAATATCCTCTTGTGTAAAAAATTGTAGGAACTGTTGTTCTTGTAAGTCCTACACTGACTGTGACTAACACACACTTCTATCATAGTCATGAATTCCAACTTGTGTACGAGTCTTGGTTCATTATAAGTACTATATGACTATATGAAGTCAGTGCCCATTAACATTACAATCTGACTGATTCCTTGCTAGGTTCTATTTTACAGAACCATGGCTGCATTGATGAGGTCTAACAAGCCTCCTTGTCATTTACCTATTGTTTATCTAGGTATATTATTTATATATACACTCAATAACAAAAAATAACGCACCAAGAAGTTGTTGGAATAGAATGACACTTTCTATGTTTGAATGCAATGATGATATACAGTGGGGAAAAAAGTATTTAGTCAGCCACCAATTGTGTAAGTTCTCCCACTTAAAAAGATGTGAGAGGCCTGTAATTGACATCATAGGTAGACCTCAACTATGAGAGACAAAATGAGAAAACAAATCCAGAAAATCACATTGTCTGATTTTTAAAGAATTTATTTGCAAATTGATGGTGAAAAAATAAGTATTTGGTCACCTACAAACAAGCAAGATTTCTGGCTCTCACAGACCTGTAACTTCTTCTTTAAGAGGCTCCTCTGTCCTCCACTCATTAACTGTAGTATGGCCCTGTTTGAACTTATCACTATAAAAGACACCTGTCCACAACCTCAAACAGTCACACTCCAAGCTCCACTATGGTGAAGACCAAATAGCTGTCGAAGGACACCAGAAACAAAATTGTAGAACTGCACCAGGCTGGGAAGACTGAATCTGCAATAGGCAAGCAGCTTGGTGTGAAGAAATCAACTGTGAGAACAATAATTAGAAAATGGAAGACATACAAGACCACTGATAATCTCCCACCATCAGGGGCTCTACGCAAGATCTCACCCCGTCAGGTCAAAATGATCACAAGAACTGTGAGCAAAAATCCCAGAACCACACTGGGGACCTAGTGAATGTCCTGCAGAAATCTGGGACCAACGTAACAAAGGCTACCATCAGTAACACACTACGCCGCCAGGGACTCAGATCCTGCAGTGCCAGACGTGTTCCCCTGCTTAAGCCAGTACATATCTGGGCCCGTCTGAAGTTTGCTAGAGAGCATTTGGATGTTCCAAAAGAGTATTGGGAGAATGTCATATGGTCAGATGAAACCGAAGTAGAACTGTTTGGTAGAAACACAGCTTGTCGTGTTTGGAGGAGAGTGAATGCTGAGTTGCATCCAAAGAACACCATACCTACTGTGAAGCTTGGGGGTGGCAACATCATGCTTTGGGGCTGTTTCTCTGCAAAAGGACCAGGACAACTGATCCGTGTACCTGAAAGAATGAATGGGGCCATATATCGTGAGATTTTGAGTGCAAACCTCCTTCCATCAGCAAGGGCATTGAAGATGAAACGTGGCTGGGTCTTTCAGCATGACAATGATCCCAAGCACACCGCCAGGGCAACAAACGAGTGGATTCATAAGAAGCATTTCAAGGTCCTGGAGTGGCCTAGCCAGTCTCCAGATCTCACCTCCTAGAAAACCTTTGGAGGGAGTTGAAAGTCCGTGTTGCCCAGAAACAGCCCCCAAAACATCACTGCTCTAGAGGACATCTGCATGGAGGAATGGGCTAACATACCAGCAACAGTGTGTGCCAACCTTGTGAAGACTTACAGAAGCGTTTGACCTCTGTCATTGCCAAAAAGGATATATTGCAAAGTATTGAGATGAACTTTTGTTATGACCAAATACTTATTTTCCACCATAATTTGCAAATAAATTCTTTAAAAATCAGATAATGTGATTTTTCAGGATTTGTTTTCTCATTTTGTCTCTCATAGTTGAGGTCTACCTATGAGGCCTCTCATCTTTTTAAGTGGGAGAACTTGCACAATTGGTGGCTGACTAAATACTTGTTTCCCCCACTGTATAATATATGTATATGTAAGTCATTACAATATTACAGCAAAATGATAAGTTTATTGGGGAAAACTGTACAACTGAAAGGAGGATCAAGGAACCCTGTTGGGCCACCTCTTGCCTTGACACAAAATGAGTTCCATTTGGGCATGGAGACATCCAGATTCCTTTTCGTATCCTGCAGCACATTTGCCCACTGATGTTGCAGCTAGGCCTAGGGTTGGGCAATATACCGGTGATAACGATATACCGCGGTAATATGAAACAGCGATATGGTGATATCACAGTTTCTTAATTACCGCGGTATTTGAGTGACGTCATAGGGGTGGTCACACTTGCGCTGACCACTTCTAAAACATCTGTGTACGGCCGCTGCGCACATTACCTGTCAGTTCCCGCGGCAGCTGCTCCCTCTTTACTCCTTTACTTCAGTAGGACTCCGCCCACCGACCAGAGCCAATCAGTGGCTGACCTGAAGGCCCAGACTCGTCTGACATAGACATGCCAGGCAGACATCAGCAGCCAATGAGAGAGGTGAAAAGGCGGCGGCATCCTCACAGGCCAGTTGCAAGACAGCCCTGGCCTGGCCTGTACCATTGTCCACGGCGGGGGAAGACATATACAGACTGTAAACGGCAGTGCCAGGGTTCTGAAGAATAAACTTGTGGTAATACTATCTCCTATTAACATTGTTGTCAAGCACGTCATTTTTCAGAGGCCAACTAGCATCTACTTAAAAAAGTGACACTGTAATGGATTATTCTACTTCGTACCCCCTCCATATACATTAACTATCCTCCTCCCTGTATACAGTGTATAACACCCGACCGACTTCCCCTGTATATAGTGTGCCCTTGACCAACCCCCCCTATACAGTGTACTCAGTATAGTGCCCATAGATATGGATGCAGGAGGTGGGGACATTATAATGTATGCGGTCCACAAGGAGACATTATACTATATTGGGGGGGAAGGGGGGGGTAAAAATGTACGGCCCCCATACAGTATAACGTCCCCTTGTGGCCCCCATACAGTATACGTCTCCTTGTGGCCCCATACAGTATAATGTCTCCTTGTGGCCCCCATACAGTATAACGTCTCCTTGTGGCCGCCCCCATACAGTATACGTCTCCTTGTGGCCGCCCCATACAGTATAACGTCTCCTTGTGGCCGCCCCCATACAGTATAACGTCTCCTTGTGGCCGCCCCCATACAGTATAACGTCCCCTTGTGGCCCCCATACAGTATAACGCCTCTTTGTGGCTGCCCCCATACAGTATAAAGTCTCCTTGTGGCCCCCATACAGTATAACGCCTCCTTGTGGCCGCCCCCATACAGTATAAAGTCTCCTTGTGGCCCCCATACAATATAACGTCTCCTTGTGGCTGCCCCCATACAGTATAACGTATAAGTGTTTTTTCTTCTAATGGGGTATTATCGCGATATATCATTATCGGTGATAAATTTCTTAATATCGTTATCGTGGGAATATTTTTGATATCGCCCAACTCTAGCTAGGCCTGTAGATCCTTCATGCCTGCAGGTTACTGATGCTGGTGTCCCAACTGGTCCCATAAATGCTTTATTGGTGATAAATGTGGGACAAGGCAGGCCCAAGGAAGTGTTGCAATCTGGCAAAGACATGCCTGGAAAACCCTTGCTGTGTGGGCGAGAATTATGCTGGCTGAAAAATACGAGAGGCAAAACAAGTGGCTGCAGGATTTCCTACACATATCGCTTGAGCTCTTAGGTCCCTCGTATCATTACTAGGGGTGACTGACTGTTGTATGTGATGGCTCCACAGATCAGGACTCCAGCAGTTGGGATTTTGCTTCCAGCAAAGCAGGATTGAAGTGATCAACCACCAGGCTTCCATACTCCAACTCAACTGTGTATCGAACAGGATTAGTCACTAAAGATAATATGGTTCTTGCCCATAGCAGTCCAGGTTTCTCATTCATGAAACACTGCAAATGACTGCAACAGTGGCTATCAATGGCAGGAAATGTAATGGGCGTTGTGACACCAAATTTCCTTCTACTAAGCGTCTGTAAATGGTCCAGGCAGAGACATGGATGTGTAATGAAGGTGCCACCTCTGTCTGTCTGGATGATGGGCAATAAAACTGTGAGAGCTGTTCATGTTTGTTAGCATATAAAACAATCCTCTCTTGTGGTGGTCTGTCTGGAGCCTGTTCACTACAGCACCGCCTAACAGCTAGGTCAAAACAGTCTATAATAAGCAATTCTTGAAAAAAAACATCCTGCTTCTCTCAGTTTAATGATGTGTCCCTCTGTCTGTCAACGTAGACAAAATGTCTGAGTTCTTCGTAGTGGCAAGTCTAGCAGTCAACGATCTCTCACCAAGAGGTACACTACCCAAAAGTAGCCTCTGAGAGCTCTCTTTATAGGGAAGAAGGGGATACACCTTTATGCTGTCTTGCGGTAACACCCAGTTTCTACACATATCTGATTGAGACGTAACTGCATGCAGAATTTTGCAGCAATGCGACATTTCTATCTGGGTGTGTTTTTTTATATATATATATATATATATATATATATATATATATATATATATATATATATATATAATTTTTTTTTTTTTTTATGAGTGGGCGTCAAAACAATAAATCCAGCAGGTGTGTATCACAATGCCAGCCACAGCTATGGCTGCCTCAAGAGATGGATCAGAGGTGCTATTGCCATGAACACTGTTCCGTATCACTAATGTAGCCAAAGGAGCTTTTATTTATTTTTTCCCTCCTCTCACACTCCTAGTTAAGGAGCAGCACCCTGGTTGAAAGAAAGCAATGTAGATCATTTCTTCAAGAAAATATGACTCCTCACTATAAGGGCCCATTCACACAACTATGTGAATGGAGCCGCATCTATTCCGCAATTTTGCGGAATAGATACGAACCCATTCATTTCAATGGGCAGCATTACATCACGGAGAGCCACGGCTCAGTGAAAAAACATAGAACATGTCCTATTCTTGTCCACAATTGCGGACAAGAATAGGCATTTTGTATGGGGTGCCGGCCATGTGTGTTCCGCAAATTGTGGAACACACACTGGTCAGCATACGTGTTTTTGCGGATCCGTAACAACACGGCCGTCTGAACGGCCCCTAAGTCTAAGTCAAAAGCAATTCAAGTCTTCTGTGTTCATGATTTATACTTTTGTCTTTTAGGCCAATGGGGTGTGCCTACTGTCAGTCTGGAGGGGGTGTTTGGAATTTTGGCTGGAGTAATTTCATCCATGGTTGAGTCGGTGGGTGATTACCATGCATGCGCACGTCTTTCTGGAGCACCACCCCCACCAAAGCATGCCATAAACAGAGGAATTGGGATAGAAGGGATCGGTTGCCTATTAGCCGGAGCCTGGGGCACAGGAAACGGGACTACATCTTACAGTGAGAATGTCGGCGCGCCCTGGGAATCACAAGGGTAAGCGTTCATGGTCATCAATGCTATCCAAATTAAAAATGGAAAAAAGGCTCTTAAAGGAAATGTGTCACCAAAAATGTTATCTGCCAGTTAAAATAATTAGTAGGACATATTCTTTTTTTTCCAATGTTTTTATTTTCTGATTGCAGATTTTTTTTTTTATTCTATTACCTGAACTTGAATATGGGGGCTGCCATCTTGCTTGAGTTGTTCTTAACCACATTTAGAAAATTGCTTTATGGCAGCCCCATGGGCCATAGACACACAATGGACAGGAGGGGACCTCACTGACTTCTATGGGAGAGTTTTCTAGGCATGTTCTGTGACCTGTGAAGAGGTCATTCGTACAAGGAAAGAATAGATAAGTTCCGACTACCACTTATTGTGAATGGTGGATCCTGTCTTATCTACACACAGAGGTGGTATCATTACAGGCAGGATTAGAATGGCAGATAATTATAGTAAAGTGATTTGTACAGACCAATAAGTGACACCAATTATTAGACATAGTGACCAGTGCAAAAATTGCAGGTTTTATCTTTTTTGTTTTAAATATTGAATGGATACAAAAATTCTTTAAAAACAGGTGTGGACCCGTAAACAAAAAACTGATTTAAACAGCGGGTCATTTTCTGATGACACATTCCGCACCTATCCTATTGGGGGCATATCCTAGGCCCCCTTCTAAGGCTTCTGAGCTGACCACTCTGTGAGGGCCAATGTCCTAATGTGAAAGAAATCTGCCTGGAATCTAGTACTATGTAATGTATAAGAATGCCACAATAGTCTGTCAAATTGAACTACAATTCACCAAATGTCTATTCATTGTGCCAAATTTTCAAAAAAGTTGCTACAATCTGAATGACTGGCACAGGGGGAAGTTGTTCCAGTCATAGCAAAATATCTATTATCTTATAGGGGGCTGGAAATCTCTACCCAAAACTTAAAGGCAAAGTCCAGCCTGGGTAAGAATACAGGGGGTCATTTATTAAGACCAACATTTTAGATGCTGGTCTTAATAAAGCCCCATGGCTGGCGGTGGATCCGCTGAATGAGGCGCAGGACTCTCCATAACTTCGGCACATCCAGCACCAGTCTAAATGTAAGCCAGTTTCCTAGCTGTCTTACATTTAAACAATTTTCTACGCCTAAAACAGGCATAGAAAAAGATGAATGAGACGGGTCTGCTGGTCCGCCCACTTTCCCCACCCACTTTCTTAGACCTAGCGTGAAATACACCTAATATATTTCAGGCTAATAAATGACCGCCACAGTTGCCCTTTCAGATTTTTCTTTTGCATTGGGCTCCCCCTTCTGACCCCGGTGGTGTGTAAAAGATTTTTTTTTTTTTTTTTTTTTTAAGCATCATTCACTTGAATAGGACAGTATTGTTGAGTCTGGTATTGTGATTGGTCAGGAGTGGCACCATTTTCCATAAAAACAGAAAGGGCTGTTTCCCCTTCATTCTTAGGGGAAGTCAGATCTCCATTGATAGACACATTGAATTACACTATCAAGGTCTACAATCGGAAAACCCTTTTTAAACAAAATTATCCAGTCCAAAACTATAAAGTTATCGGAACAGCTTGTACTGGGTCCCATAGAGATATTATCTGGTGGTTGAGCGAGGCCAGTGGTATATGTGTAAGTTGCCATTTTTTGTGATGTGCTGCTTGGGAAATTGAATAGAAGTGTGAGAATGTGGCCTTGTGCAGATATATCAGAAAATAGGTCTGATGCTTGTTGTTTTTCAGGTTGGGAGTCGGATGGTGATCATTGCTGGTGGGGGTACTGATGCTCCTGTTGGGAATGTTCGGTAAAATTGGTGCTATTTTTGCCACTATCCCAGCTCCGGTGATCGGTGGAATGTTTCTGATAATGTTTGGAATAATATCTGCTGTCGGAATGTCCAATTTGCAGGTAAATGGAAGATGAATGACCAAACGTCCTTTCCAGTCAGTTGGGTTGTTCCCTTGGCATAGAATATTTTTTGTTAAATGCACTCAGTCATATATTCTTAAAGGATTATTCCTGTCTCAGCCTTCCATGGCTGAGGTAGGAAAAACCTGAGGAAACACTGGCCCGGGGTAGACAAGTACTAAAATGGGTGGGTAGAGCGTGGCTGTTTCAATAACTCCTATAGCAATGAAAGAGGGCTACACAAACGGCATAGCACAGCAAACTACAATATTTCCATAACTAGAAGTGTAGCTTGCTGTGCTGCACTGTTCTCCTAGCTACCATTCACTGCTATGGGCGTTCCGGAAACAGCAGAGCACAGCATCAGAATGCACTAGGATCCGTTGCAGGATACTGAGCAAAACTGCTCCAGCGTGAAACACAATGTAAATTAATGGTTCCGGTCCCTTTTTTTTGGTCTTGTTCATTTTGGAGATAATACAACCGGATCCATTCAGAACGGAAGCAAACGGTTGTATT
Source organism: Rhinella marina (assembly GCA_900303285.1). NCBI lineage: Eukaryota > Metazoa > Chordata > Amphibia > Anura > Bufonidae > Rhinella > Rhinella marina. The sequence goes on along the minus strand of ONZH01007068.1, from coordinate 2,980 downwards.
ATTTAATTGAAGCGTTTTTTTTGCTGATCCCCTGCTGGATCCAGCAAAAACATAGATGTGAAAGTAGCCTAACTCTGACCTCCCCCAGCCAGCGGTTTATTCCCATCTCAGTCATGAACGGCTACAGAACAGAAGCAAGAGGGTTGTATCTCATGTGTAAGCTCTGACTGGTAAAGGGGTTATCCCACGTTTTGTCGGCGTACTGTCAACTTCCTCATCTTCAGTTTTTAAATGTAGTCCTTCAATAAATTTTGGAAATGGTGCCCCTCGATATGCATTTTTTTTTTTACTTGGCTATGAAATCCTTTAACAAACAAATGGTTTGATAACCCAAATGTGGTTCCACTACAGATAAACAATCACCGATTAGTTCACCACTCCACCCGTCTGCCAACCCGTAACCGTGTGCGGAAGATTGAGGGAACAATCTACTTGGACAGTAGAAAACGTCCAGCACCAGACAAAAGTCTTAAAAAAATATCCTCTATGTCTATTTGAAATCAATCGGTACAACAGGATTCCCCCGATAGATGACCCAGAAGGAAAACTGGGGGTCAGTCAGCACATCCAGGTATGCAGGTGCACGTCCCATAGGTGTGGCTGCAAAATAGAATGATAAAACATAAGAAATGCAACAGCACTCTGCGAACACAGACAATAAATTGAGTACATATAATACCGCCATACTCACCATCTACACGATACTAACGCTACATTGTAAATGTGAGATTCTTGGCAGATAATTTTGTACAAAAATTATCTGTGCCTGTCTGCCATACATCAAGGCGATCTCTTTAAGACAGGAACCTAACACTAAACGCCATAGTACTAGGTGCCATAGCAGCCTCCATTAACTATAGAGGATGCAGGCTCCACATGCATGCTAAGCCGACATTATATTGTACCTCTTCGGTGCCATGTCGGCTTAGCATGCATGTGGAGCTGCATCCTCTATAGTTAATGGAGGCTGCTATGGCACCTAGTGACTATGGCGTTTAGTGTTAGGTTCCTGTCTTAAAGAGATCGCCTTGATGTATGGCAGACAGGCACAGATAATTTTTGTACAAAATTATCTGCCAAGAATCTCACATTTACAATGTATCGTTAGTATCGTGTAGATGGTGAGTATGGCGGTATTATATGTACTCAATTTATTGTCTGTGTTCGATAGATGACCCAGAAGGGTCATGAATAAGGACTTTAAACAGCTCAAAAATGCGTTAGACCAGCCTGCTCTATTGCAAGAATCTGGTGTTGTACTGCTGGATTTTAAATGGACATTAGTAAATTGGAGCATGTTTTAGTAAGACCTTCGTCTGGTGCAGGACTATATCCGTTTCTTCCATCTACAGGAAATAGTCCAACAGTTGTCTGGTAGACCCTGCTGGTCACGTTACTACACTCCCTCTACCTTGAGTGCATGGTTACTGCACACAGGGTTTGTAGTCTGTAACCCTTGGTCTACATAGTAGCTGAATATACAAAAAAGCAGGCCACTTCTAGTCAAGAATATTTGCAAAGTTGCAACAGTTGATATTTGGCTGCTTTGGATATTTTTCTTTAATTTTTGCAACATAATGAAGAGCTTTTGTGTTTTACACTTACAGTACGCCGACATGAATTCGTCAAGGAACCTATTCATTGTTGGATTCTCCATATTTTCTGGCCTTACTGTTCCAAACTGGGTAAACAAGAACCCAACACTGGTACAGACAGGTAAAGATCCAAACTGGCAATCGAGTTCTGTGGTTTTTATAAAATTGCTAACTTTCCTTACACCTCAATGAATCCAGAATGGAGTTGATAGTTTCTCAATAGAGAAATAATAGTGTTGATTTAGTTGTGTCATTTTCTAGAACCTGAAGAGTGAGTACAACACGCAAAGTCTGAGACTTGACTTTTATTTGGGTTTCCATTTGTGCACAGGTATTATTCAACTAGACCAAGTCATCCTGGTGCTGCTGACCACAGGAATGTTCGTAGGTGGGTTCCTAGGATTCTTCCTGGACAACACTATACCAGGTAATTGTCCGGAGATCCTTCTAGACCACAGACATATATACCTACTCATGGGCTATTCCGCTATTCATTTTCTTTCATTCCTTACACTGGATCCTACAAACGTCTGTACCACCATTTAAAAAAAATCTGATAAATAAGGTGGTAGATGGTTTAAGGTCCTGTCAATATTTCTCTCCTTTTTTTTTCTCCACTTAATTCATACGAACTGTAGACCTGACCTACATGCTATAGATGTGACGCATTGCAACTGTATATTATAGTTTGTAGCTATGTATAAGGGGTGAGCAGCAAAGGTAGGAGACGGTTAGCCATTGGAATGGACAAAATGCAAGGGGAGAAGCGGATGGACTATTTCAGTCTCACTTGTAGACGATAGTTGGCAAAAACACAAACTGAGAGATGACAGACTGTATAGCTTTAATTGTTTTTCAAATAGACAATGCGTTTCAGGGTACCCAGGACCCCTTTATCAGGTCTGATTAAAGTGGTGTGTCTCCTGAATGAACGCTGCTTGAGATCGTGGCTGAGCAGAATTGGCACAGAACACGTACGTCGTCTGGAGGACCAATTAAAAAAAGGTATACAGTCCATCATCTCTCCAGTCATGTTTTTGCGCCTGCCAGCTATCACCTAAAAGTGCGACTCAAATAATCCACCTGCTTCTCCCCTTGCATAACTCCTGATGTAAGCAGCTCCTGAACTGCAGATTTTTCTTACATAAAAAAAAATAACTTTACAACTTCTTTAAGATGAATTGATTCAAACATCATCCTTTCCTTCTGTTTCTTCATAGGTACAAAAGAAGAAAGGGGAATAGCTGCATGGAACGAAGTCAATGAGGCGAATGAGGAGGACTGCTCTGATGTTGGAGAAGTCTATAATCTTTCCATTTGGCATTGGCACAAAATTCTGCACTTCTTCTTGGCTCCGATATGTTCCTTTCTGTCCGAAACCCAGA
>ONZH01007067.1:0-98280 GCA_900303285.1 Rhinella marina | reverse complement strand
CAAAAAAGCACGATGCGGAAGTTGCCATTTCCTCGAGTATGGCGAGATACTCGTCCGAGTAGCGAGCACTTACGAGTACCCTAATACTCGAACGAGCACCAAGCTCGGACGAGTATGCTCGCTCATCTCTACTACAGATGGATCTGGATAGACTGGAGGCTTGGGCAGAGAAGTGGCAGATGAGGTTTAACACTGACAAATGTAAGGTTATGCATATGGGAAGGAATAATGCAAGTCACCAGTACATACTAAATTGTAAAATATTGGGTAACTCTGACATGGAAAAGGACCTAGGAATTTTAGTGAACAGCAAACTAAGCTGCAGAAACCAGTGTCAGACAGCTGCTGCCAAGGCCAATAAGATAATGGGTTGCATCAAAAGAGGCATAGATGCCCGTGATGAGAACATAGTCCCGCCACTTTACAAATCACTAGTCAGACCACACATGGAGTACTGTGTACAGTTCTGGGCTCCTGTGAACAAGGCAGACATAGCAGAGCTGGAGATGGTTCAGAGGAGGGCTTAGGGTTATTCACTTTAGAAAAAAGACGACTGAGGGGAGATCTAATAACTATGTATAAATATATCAGAGGTCAGTACAGAGATCTCTCCCATGATCTATTTATCCCCAGAACTGTGACTGTGACGAGGGGACATCCTCTGCGTCTGGAGGAAAGAAGGTTTGTACACAAACATAGAAGAGGATTCTTTACGGTAAGAGCACTGAGACTTTGGAACTCTCTGCCTGAGGAGGTAGTGATGGTAAGTTCACTAAAAGAGTTCAAGAGAGGCCTGGATGTATTTTTGGAGGGTAATAATATTACAGGTTATAGTTACTAGAGAGGGGTCGTTGATCCAGGGAGTAATTCTGATTGCCTGATTGGAGTCGGGAAGGAACTTTTTTCCCTAAAGTCGGGAAAATTGGCTTCTACCTCACAGAGGTTTTTTTCCTTCCTCTGGATCAACTTATAGGAAAACAGGCTGAACTGGATGGACAGATGTCTTTTTTTGGCCTTATAAACTATGTTACTATGTGTCAGGACTGAACTCACAGCCTTCTGTTCCCGGGCTGCAGCTCTAACCATAGGGCTATTGTGCTGCGGTATAACTTCCCCAGAATCTGCCTTGAAGAACCTCCTGACTTCTGTGTCTCACCTGCTGCCTGATTAAATGTCCCCGCCTGAATTGCTAATGAGCTGTTGCTATAAAAGCCCAGTTTGGACAAACCTTCATTGCTTGAATATCCTGCTAAGCTCCTGCATAGTAGCTATCCTAGCCCTGGAACAAGCACTACCACGTTTGTTCCTTTATCTGTTGCTTTGCTGTATACCTTCCTGCCGTGCATCCTGCTTCACGCCCCAACTTCATTACGTCTTCAGCCTGCTCGAACGCTGCTGTTTGAACGCCGCTGCCTCGGCTCTGCTATATCAAGCTGCATCTAGCTCCAGCTTCCTGCACAGCATCCGCAGCCCCACTGCACTGGCGTCTCCAGACACAGGGAGTCACGTCTCGCTTGCATCCCGGGACTTGTCCTGACGATTGGACTCCAGTTCTGCACCACTAGTAACGTGACAGAATATTCAAGCCATAATGGAGTCCGTTGGGAAGGAGACCTGGGAAACTCGTTTTATGCAGCAAAAGACGATGAGCGCTAATTTATATTCCGAGATACAGAATATGAAGAAGCAATGGGAGGCGTTTGAGGGACGGACTTCTCTCCATATCAATTCTCAAGAACAAATGATCCAAACCCTGCAGGGGTCGGTGCAGACGCTTACGGCCCAAGTCCTTCAATTGGGAGCACAAGGTCCTACCTCGGCCGCTACTACGTTCCCGAAATTACCGCCTTTCCGGTTCAACGGTGAGCGTGACAAGTTTCGCGGTTTTCTGAATCAATGTGAACTATATTTCGACGCCCATGCAGCCCAGTTTACTACAGACAGGGCGAAGGTTTTGTGCATCATAATGTTATTAACTCACAAGGCGGTTGCCTGGGCGAGCCCTTTGATCGAGACAAGAGACGAGCGGCTGGATGACTTGGCGGAATTCATCAAGGCAATGAAACAGATGTTTGATGACCCCAACCGTAAGATCTCGGCGGAGACAACATTAATGGCATTACGTCAAGGTAAACGACCCGCTACAGAGTATGCCATGGAGTTCAGGAGATGGGCTGTGGACACTACATGGAACGATGCAGCGAAACTGTCTTTCTTTCGAAACGGACTTTCGGGGTCATTGAAAGATGAATTGGCACGTGCAGAGGCCCCCGCAGGTCTCGATGACTTTATTGACCACTGCATTCGTATAGACAACCGGATTGCCGAACGTAAACGTGAGAGATGGAGCTCGTTAACTCTGACCTCAAATCGTTCTTCTTCATTCACACCATCTGCCGTCAAAGAACCCCAAAGAAGGATCTACCATGAACCTGAGCCAGAACCAATGCAAATTGACTCACTAAATGAAAAGCGACGAGAACACAGGGTCAAACAAAATCTATGCCTCTACTGTGGAGAGCCTGGACACTTTCTAATTGACTGCCCCAAACGTCCCCCCCGTAGAGCAGTAGCGGTCATTGCGGATCCAGTGTCCTCCGAAGAGGAGTTTGACGCCTCTGAAGATGAAGAGTCGCAAGAATCCGTCATCCACACCATCTCATCTGTAACACCTTACGTCAAGAAGGAGAAAAAAGAGACACACTGTTTCCTGCCAATCAAACTATTGATGCAGAAGCAATGGATATCTACTTCTGCAATGGTAGACTCTGGGGCCAGCGGCAACTTCATGGACCATACGTTCGCCCAGAAATATGGCGTTACGACGCAGAAAATACGCTCGCCCTTGCTAATGGAGACAGTGGATGGGTCACCACTGAGTTCAGGCCCTGTTGACCAAGAAACTATACCTCTCAAAATGAACATTGAACCAGGGCACCATGAGACTCTATCTTTTCTACTAATCTCCTCCCCACATTTTCCAATTATTCTGGGCCTACCATGGCTGCAAAAGCAGAATCCGATCATCAATTGGGAAACAAAGGAAATACGTTTTCCCACAAAAGACGTCCTAACTGCAGACCAGCAAGGAGCGGTGGTAAGGGATCACCTAGGAGATCAGGGTGAACCAAAACTACCGTCAGAATATGAAGATTTCAAGGACGTCTGTGACAAACAGAACGCGGACAAACTTCCCCCACATCGATCATACGATTGTCCCATCGAGCTACTTCCAAGGTGCTGCCATACCTTTTGGGACTATATATCCGTTGGCGGGTCCAGAGCTGAAGGCATTGAAAGAATTTATTGACGTTAATGTAGCCAAAGGGTTCATTCGGCCATCCTCCTCCCCTGCAGGAGCCCCCATATTCTTCGTCAAGAAAAAAGATGGTACATTGCGCCCTGTGGTGGATTACAGGGAACTGAATAAAGTAACCATAAAGAACCGCTATCCATTGCCCCTGATCCCCGAATTACTGGAAAGGGTCCGTCAGGCTAAACTGTTCACCAAACTGGACTTACGTGGGGCTTACAATCTCGTCCGGATAAGAGCAGGGGATGAATGGAAGACCGCTTTCCGGACACGCTACGGACATTATGAAAGTCTAGTAATGCCTTTTGGACTTTGCAACGCCCCGGCCACATTCCAACACCTTGCTAATGACGTGTTCAGAGACTTTTTGGATCATTTCGTAGTTATTTATCTTGATGACATCTTGATTTTCTCTCAATCTCATGCTGAACACGTGAAACATGTACGTCTTGTATTGGAACGTCTACGAGCACATCAACTGTACATTAAACTCGAAAAATGCGAGTTTCATCGACGTAAAATTCAATTCCTTGGATATATCATTTCCCCCTGCGGTTTACAGATGGAGCCCAGCAAGATTCAAGCGATTATCGATTGGCCCGCCCCTAAGAATGTAAAAGAGGTACAACGTTTCATAGGTTTTGCCAATTTCTATAGACGTTTCATTAAGAACTTTTCGGCTCTGGTGTCCCCTATTACGCAATTGACCAAAAAGGGCACTACCTTTCGTTGGTCACCACAAGCCCACGAAGCCTTTTCGCGCTTGAAAACCAAGTTCACTACAGCGCCCATCTTGATTCACCCTAATCCGGACCTGGCATTTATTATAGAAGTAGATGCTTCCGACTGCGCTATTGGGGCTATCCTTTCACAGCGTTCAGGTGAAAAGAGTTTGCTACATCCTTGTGCCTTTTTCTCTCAACGTCTATCACCCGCAGAGAAGAACTACGACGTAGGCAACAAAGAATTATTGGCCATCATTGCTGCCTTTAAGGAGTGGCGTCATCATTTACAGGGGGCCTCTCAGCAGATCCTGGTTCTAACGGACCACCGCAACTTGGAGTTTCTCAGGTCCGCTAAACGCTTATCCCCTCGTCAGACTCGCTGGAGTTTATTTCTGAACCACTTCAACTTCGTCATCTCCTATCGTCCCGGCTCACGTAACGTTAAAGCAGATGCTCTATCCCGGATGTTTTCGGACATTTCCGATTCCCCGTCGGCACCTGAAACCATCTTACCTGCTTCCAACTTTTTAGGAGTGATTCGTATTACGGATCTCTTGGAGACCATCAAAGGTGCCTATGACGCAGATCACTTTTTGACCCAGCCACCAAGCGATGTACGTTTGTCTTTTAAAAACAAGGTATGGACAGAGGGTCGACGTCTGTATGTCCCCGAAGCTGTACGACTCCATGTCTTACAGATGGTCCATGATTCTAAAATTGCTGGTCACAAGGGGGTACAGAAGACTATGGACCTTTTGTCACGTTTTTTTTGGTGGCCCAACTACTCTTCGGACGTTAAGAAATATGTTACGTCCTGTGACGTTTGTGCGAGATATAAAACTCCTCGTTCCTCACCGACAGGCTTGTTGCAGCCCCTATCCGTGCCTTCTCGTCCTTGGGGTTCCATTTCAATGGACTTTATCGTTGAACTGCCGGTGTCAAAAGGGAAGACTTCTATCCTGGTTGTTGTGGACCGTCTCACGAAAGCCGCACATTTCATCCCATGTACCGGACTTCCTTCTGCCAAAGAGACTGCCGATCTGATCATCCACAACGTTTTTCGACTGCACGGGATCCCAGATGACGTCTTATCCGATCGCGGAGTGCAGTTTACGTCTAGGTTCTGGAGGAGTTTTTGTACAGCGCTGGGCATCAAAGTGAATTTGACTACCGCTTATCATCCGCAGTCTAATGGCCAGACGGAACGTACAAATCAAACATTAGAACAGTACTTACGATGTTACATCGGCCACCTTCAAGATGATTGGGTCGACTTGCTTCCCTTCGCAGAGTTCTCATATAATAACTCACAGAACTCCTCTACTAAACAGACTCCGTTTTTTGCCAACCTGGGATATCATCCCAGTATTTTTCCTAAGTACCCCATTGCTACTCCCGTCCCGGCAGTGGCAGAACGTATTGCATCACTTCAACAGAATTTGGACGTACTCAAACAGACGTTGAAGACAGCTCACGGGACATACAAACGATCTGCTGATAGATTCCGATGACCTTCACCTCCCTTCAAAGTTGGAGATCGAGTATGGCTCTCAGCGAGAAATTTAAGATTGAAGATTCCGTCGCCAAAGTTGGGACAGAAATTCGTTGGTCCCTACGAAATTAGCGATATTGTGAGTCCATTGGCGGTTCGTCTAAAGCTTCCACGGTCTATGACAATTCATCCTGTTTTTCACGTGTCATTGCTAAAGGCGGTTACACCTAATCTATTCCCAGGTCGTTTTTCCCCACCTCCGGATGCCGTCGAAGTTGATGGTCAGGACCAGTTTGTCGTGGAAAAAATCCTTGATTCTCGTCTACGTAGAAACCGTTTGCAATACCTTATTCAATGGGAAGGCTACGGTACAGAGGAAAATTCTTGGGAACCAGCCAGTAACGTTTCAGCCGATCGTCTGATTGGACGTTTTCACCGGCAGTATCCCACAAAACCTGGACCTGTCTCGTCCGGAGTCCGCTCTTGAGGGGGGAGTAATGTCAGGATTGAACTCACAGCCTTCTGTTCCCGGGCTGCAGCTCTAACCATAGGGCTATTGTGCTGCAGTATAACTTCCCCAGAATCTGCCTTGAAGAACCTCCTGACTTCTGTGTCTCACCTGCTGCCTGATTAAATGTCCCCGCCTGAATTGCTAATGAGCTGTTGCTATAAAAGCCCAGTTTGGACAAACCTTCATTGCTTGAATATCCTGCTAAGCTCCTGCATAGTAGCTATCCTAGCCCTGGAACAAGCACTACCACGTTTGTTCCTTTATCTGTTGCTTTGCTGTATACCTTCCTGCCGTGCATCCTGCTTCACGCCCCAACTTCATTACGTCTTCAGCCTGCTCGAACGCTGCTGTTTGAACGCCGCTGCCTCGGCTCTGCTATATCAAGCTGCATCTAGCTCCAGCTTCCTGCACAGCATCCGCAGCCCCACTGCACTGGCGTCTCCAGACACAGGGAGTCACGTCTCGCTTGCATCCCGGGACTTGTCCTGACGATTGGACTCCAGTTCTGCACCACTAGTAACGTGACACTATGTTACTATGACCTATCCTCAGGATAGGCCATCAATATCAAATCGGCGGGGGTCCGACACCTGGCACCCCGCCGATCAGCTGTTTGAAGAGGAGGCGCGCGCCATGCCAGCGCTGCCTCCTCTTCACTGTTTACATCCTAGCCGTAACAGGGGTAGTGGTGTGTAGGTATAATTACACCTAACTGCCCCATTCATTTCAATGGGAAGAATCGCTCCCATAGACTTGTATGGGAGCGATCCTTCCCATACAAATGAATGGGGCGGTTAGGTGTAATTACACCTACTCACCACTACCCATGTTATGGCCATCATGTAAACAGTGAAGAGGAGGCAGCGCTGGCACAGCACGCGCCTTCTCTTCAAATAGCTGATCGGCGGAGGTGCCGGGTGTCGGACCCACGCCGATCTGATATTAATGACCTATCTTGAGGATAGGTCATCAATAAATTTAACTTGGAGAACCCCTTTAATTTTATTATGTCATTAAATGGTATAGCTCCCAAAGCTTCTGTTATGTTTACGGGTACTGAGGCCTATTTACTAGTATTATGGCTATAACTGTATTGCCGGTGTGAAATTGTGAACATGGCAGTGTATAAAAAGTGTGTATATGTGAACATGACAGAGGTATAATCTGTGTGGGAAGGGGGAAGATATTTTATTTGAGGAGATATTGGTCACACTGTCTAATTAACCAAATTATCCTGATAAAATGGCATGCATTGTTTAATCCAGAACCATGGACAGGGAACCCCTGTGATTGGATTTGCATGGCCATGCTTTGGAACAGTCACGTACCTACGTGCTCAAGAGCTCTGCATGAAAGATGGCTTTAATACTGTACATTTAAAAAAATGTCACCTTTGCAGGTGACTGCTCCTAGATATGTAACACTGTGCATGGGTGAATAAAGTAATAAGGGTTCAGAGGAGGGCAACTAAAGTAATAACTGGAATGGGTGAACTACAGTATCCAGAAAATTGGGGTTATTCACTTTAGAAAAAAGACGATTGAGGGTAGATCCAATAACTAGGTATAAATATTTCAGGGGTCAGTACAGAGATCTCTCCCATAATCTATTTATCCCCAGGACTGTGACGAGGGGACTGTCACGAATGTGCCTGCATCAGGTTGCAGGCGTTCGGCTAGGCTTTCAAAATTGACATAATTTGACATGTTTTCCTCTTGGTTTGGTTGCTGTTTACCACACCCCTTCCCCTCAGCTGTTGCGGGTGTGGTGATTATCTTTCCCCTATTTAACCCTTCCTCTCCCAGTATACTTTGCGGTTTATACTTTCTGCTGACATTGTTGTGTGTGGTGTGGATCTCGGCTGAGATCTAGTTGCTGCAATATCTGCATTAAGATAAGTGTCATTTTCCCTATTGTGTTTATCCTACTTTTCTCTGTTGTGGTTTTGCCTTCTGGAGTCTCCTGTTCGTCCGTCCTCTTGGAGGAATGGGTTGACTCTTTCCCCTGTCACTAGCTGCAGGGTTCTATAGGGTGAGTTTGTTATTAGGTTCCTGTGTATGAACTCTCCTACCACTAAGGCCTGTTCATAATGGTAGTCAGTCAGGGCATAGTTTCTGGGTTCCCTGCAGGAGGTGACCGTTTCCCTTGTTTGGTCTTTTCCCTTCCCTCTTACGCTTGGTGTGGCAATTCCCTCCACACCAGAGCATGACAGGGACATCCCCTAAGTCTAGAGGAAAGATTTTGACACAAACATAGAAGAGGATTCTCTACGGTAAGAGCAGTGAGACTATGGAACTCTCTCCCTGAGGAGGTGGTGATGGTGAGTTCACAAAATTTCACTAAAAGAGTTCAAGAGGGTCCTGGATGTGTAATAATATTACAGGTTATAGCTACTAGAGAGGGGTCGTTGATCCAGGGAGATATTCTGATTGCCTGATTGGAGTCGGGAAGGAATTTTTTCCCCTAAAACGAGGGAAATTGGCTTTTATCTCATGGTTTTTCTTTTTTGCCTTCCTTTGGATCAACTTGTAGGATAACAGGCTGATATGGAAGGGCAGATGTCTTTTGTTCAGTGTTACAAACTATGGGGGTCATTTACTAACAGGAATTCACCTATTTTTGGCCTATTTCTGGAGCAGATTGTGGCACAAAGATTATTTGCGCCGCCATCTGCCACTTTTCCGGCTCACTTCAGGTCTAAAAAAGGGGGCGTGGCATGGGTGGGGAAGGGAACGGTACAGCAGGTCTGTCTCATTTATCATTTTCTTTGCCTGTTTTAGGTGTAGAAAATTGTCTTAATTTAAGCCAGCAAGGAAGCTGGCATAGATTTAGACTGGCAGTGGATGCACTGGTTATGTAGAGGCCGATGCTTCTTCATAACTTCGGCGGATCCACCACCACCGCACTGGGTTATTAAGACCAGCGTCTAAAATGCCAATTTTAATAAATGACCCTCTATGTTATGATGTGTATATAATTATATCACTAGTTGATTTAAGGAAGAAGCTACTTGGACATTACTGCTAGTCGGCATCTTTCATCAGGATGTAAAATGCCCGATTATCAGCAGTATATGTCCCTGTGTAATCAATAATGATAATGAAGGAGGAATGACTGTGGAGGCAATTGTTCATCTAACATTCAGTTTTCATTGGTCTGTGCAAAGAAGTGCTAATGGATATGTTCTCTTAAATCGGCGTGTTATAGAGCTGTTATATGGCCTTAAATAAATGTCAACATTGATCCAAACCGCTGCAAAATGCTGTTGTATTAAATCTGTTATATAGCAAAAAAATAATTGAAGTCCAAGGCTAGACCTCACCTATTCTGGGGACACCAGTGATGGCTTTTCAGGGATATTTTTTAATCTCCGACTGTGATAGGCATCAATAGAGAGTTGACCTTATGTAAACTCTCAATGTCTCCATGTTTCTGCCTCATGTAAAATGTGTTAATGTATCATACCACATACTATCATAATAAACAGGATAGGATGACATAGATTTTTATGACCCCTTATCTATTAGCTTAGAATATGAAATGGTGTAAAGTTCACAGGAAACTCCAGGTCAGCTGCTTGCCCTGATCATTCAAAGATTTCCTTTTCTGCATCATACAGACAACTCAAGTAGTTTTCTATGTTTATGTAGTATACATACAGATCTATGGGGTATGTATAACCAAAGGATCAAGTGTTGGTATAATGAAGTAAAATGTGTTCCTTAATATTCTGAAAACAAAGATATGACTGTATAGTTTACATTAGATTGACAAGTGAAATGTCTGGCATGATGTGCCTGGACCCAGCATTGTGCATAGAGTAACATGTCAGGCTGACGTGATTGGATTGGCTTAGTGAATGTCTGCATCTGGAAATGATTCAGAAAGGAAGTTCTTCCAGTTCTATGACCAGTTAAAGGTTTTTGATTCCCACATACAATCTGGAATCTCTTCAGGAAACCACATTCCTGCATTTTATCCAGATCTGGCAATATTACATCCACTAGATATGTCAGACCACCTCATCTGTGGAATGACTACAAAGTCTAGGATCCTGTGAGAATATAAATACCAGGCTATTCTTTGAGAAATCGCTAAATAGGCTTGAAGATCCTTGACTAGAAAGGAAAGTCTTGGTTATAAACTATACCATGTGGTAATGTCTCATTGTGTATGCTGAGTTCACATGGACACCATTTACTACAATATGCTTTAAAATACATTCAGAACCTGAAAAAACAGCATATTAGGCCCCTTTCACACGAGCGATTTTTCCGTGCGGGTGCAATGCGTGACGTGAACGTATAGCACCCGGACTGAATCCTAACCCATTCATTTCAATAGGTCTGTGTACATGAGCGTTTTTTTCACGCATCACCTCTGCGTTGCATGAAAAACGCAGCATGTTCTATATTCTGCATTTTTCACGCAACCCTAGCCCCATAGAAGTGAAGGGGACTTCAGTGAAAAACGCATTGCATCCTGAAGCAAATGCGGGTGCAAGGCGTTTTTCACTGATTTTCACTGGTTGCTAAGAGATGTTGTTTGTAAATCTTCAGTTTTTTTATCACGCAAGTGAAAAACGCATCAAAACGCATTGCACCCACCCGGAAAAAACTGAACAACTGAACGCAATCGCAGACAAAACTGACTGAACTTGCTTGCAAAATGGTGCGAGTTTTCCTGAATGCACCCTGAACGCATCCGGACCTAATCCGTCACGCTCGTGTGAAAGAGGCCTTAGGGGAGATTTATCAGAACTGGTATAAAGGAAAACTGGTATAAATCAACCAATCAGATTCCATCTTTCATTTTCCAAAGAAGTGAAAGGCTTAATCTGATTGGTTTCTATAAGAAAGTAAGCCAGTTTTCTTTAGACCACTTTTGATAAATCTCCCCCATTGTGTCCTTGGCTGTGTTCATGCTGGCCTACACACTTAACTTACACTTTTACATACAGGATCCACGATGGATATGATAAATCAATTATGACTGTTATCATCCCTTTTTCCCCATTGACTTCTGTATACATTGGGTTTCCATCAAGCATCTGCTCCACTTTACTGGATTTAATAATGCAGCCCTCCAGGCGTGTCACCTGTGGAGCTCGCAAGATTCATCTGTCATGTTCTACTGACGGGGGCTCCACTGACTGAAGCTTGCACCCAACCCAACTTTTCTCTGCTATTGATTTGGCAGTGATATCTGGCCTCTATATCGTTACACTATTTTGGCACTCTTTGGTACAACATAAGGACTCATGCACATGACGGTATGTATTTTGTGGTCCACGAAACATGGATCCACAAAAAATACAGATGATGTCCGTGTGCATTCCATATTTTACAGAATGGAACAGCAGGCCCCTAATAGAACAGTCCTATTCTTATCCGTAATGCAGAAAATAATAGGACATGTTCTATTTTTTTGCAGAACAGACATACAGAAACGGAATGCAAACAGAGTAACTTCTGTTGTTTTTTTTGGTGACCCATTGAAATGAATGGTTACACATACGGTCGCAAAAAAAAGAGACACAGAAAGAAAATATGTTTGTGTGCATGAGCCCTAATGATGGAAAACATCCATAATTTTTTTTTTTTGTAAACTGCTAAATAGCAAAATGCTGAATTTTTGTAGGACAATATTTTTCTTTATTTACACTATTAAAATAAAGAAAACTAAGAAAATACATAGCACTGAATTAAATTTTATGTATAATTTTTTTTATTTATTTTGCTCACTTATATGGCCCTGCTATATTCCACAACGCTTTACATACATTAGCATCACCATAAGGCCACTTTCACACTGTCAGTATTTGGTCAGTATTTTTCATCAGTATTTGTAAGCCAAAACCAGGAATGGGTCCAAAACACAGAAGAGGCACATATATTTCCATTATACTTCTTCTCTGTAGGTTCCACTCTTGGTTTTGGCTCGCAAATACCGATGCAAAATACTGACCAAATACTGACCGTGTGAAAGAGGCCTAAATGATATATACTTAAAATATATTCCTTTAATTATAATCACTTATTCATCATGCAAAGAAATATAGGCCATGTTACCCAAAGACAAATTCACCGAAAATAAACCAGAAACTGGTAAACGTCCAAAGGTGTAAATTAGCTCACAGGTATATATATATGGGCGCTAAAACAAAAAAACAAAACTCTTTATTTTGATATTATAATTAAAACATGGGGTGTGAGGTTGCACCCTATAATACATATACAATAGGACTCTCTGTGTTCCTCCAACAAATAAAATGAACACAGGTCCAATGTATATAATCCAATCCCTTAATGTGTGGGCTGCATAAATGTCCAAACATCCAGTATTAAATCCGTGACATGGATACAAATCTGGACTGGTAATGATACAACCCTAAGATTCAGGGATGGTATACAGGATTATGGGAAAAGTGTAAAACCCAATAGAATCATGCACTGCATGTCCATACTATATGTGGGCTACACATTCGTCCTCTGTGACGATTCCTACATCCAAGTAAGCTAAATAAAGTGCCTATATTATAAGTAGTCTCAGGATGTCTGTTGGACATATATATTCTAATTCAGCAATAGGGCTCAACGCGTTTCTGGATAAGTCATCTCCTCCTCAGGAGCCTGCTTGAGTACATAGATGACACCAACAAGACAAACAAACACAGACAGTGAGAACACGCGCCAGCCACCTCTGTATGTGGCGGCGTCACTGGCACTGGTGCGGCCGTGAAGCGGCCGCGGGAAGCGCAGATCTAAAAGGATGTAGCTCCGCCCCCATGTAGCGTGTCACGCCAATCGGCACTCGGCTACCCAAAGAACCAGAGCGCTCAATCAGAGCCGCTCCGTGGGCTGGCCGGGGGCCGTCTCCAATACAGGTAGACACAGCAAAATGAAGAAAATTATTGATTGCTGGGGCCCAATCAGCGGATTTTTTGTGCATAAAAGGCCAGATCAAAGATAACAAACAAACGGCTAGCCGCAGGTAAAAGAAATGATTAGAGATGTATGACTCTCTGTTATAATAAATTCTGATACACCCACCAGCACCTAAATGCATAATGTGTAAATATAGTATTAATGTAAGAATGCATAAATGATGTAAAATAAATCATATTAGTAAATCAAACCATACTAAGTCAACAGATGTGGTGTACCACGGACAAGATCCTAAAAGGATGATCCTATTACTCACAGTTCCTGATCAAAGATAGGAAAATATCTCATGAATGACACCTCTTGGGGAAAGGCAGAAGAAATTAGAACAAGTTGTAGAAACTATCGATCTATCCTAGTATCAATAAGACACTGGATGCTCAAATAAAGCATGTATATGACAAATGATCATTCAAACCCTCCGGCCGTATGGTTCTCATGCGGAAAATCCACTGTGTTTCCTTTTGGAGTACACGTCTGTCAAAGTCTCCACCCCTCCATGAGGGCCTCACCACTTCAATACCTTGGAACCATATTTTTCCTTTTGTTTGGGCATGATATTCTGCCATATGTCTGGCTATTGGTGTGTCTGCCTCCTTACGGATGTCACTCAGATGCTCCCCAATACGTCTCCTAAACTCCCTAATCGTTTTTCCGACGTATTGGATACCACAGGAGCAGGAGGCCAGATACACCAGACCAACAGTTTTGCAGTTGATGAATGTTCTAATACTATACGAAGCCCCAGTAGTGGTGCTCGTAAAAACACTGCCCTTTTTGATGGAATCACAAGCCACGCAATTGCCGCATTTAGAGGTGCCCTTAGGGGGAACTGGAAGCCAACTCAGAGGTTTTAATAATGGCTGGTGAAAGCTATGCACCAGCCGATCTCTGATATTGCGACCCCGCCGAAATGTAATAACCGGAGACTCCCCCACCAGGTGGCCAATATTCGGGGTCAGTACGTAAAATGCCCCAAAATTTGGAAATGGTGTCCCTAACAGCAACATGTGCGACATCAAAATTCCCGATTATCCTGATCTGTTCAGGATCCTCAGTACAATCTCTTGGGTTGAGAAGAGGTGTTCTCTCACAACTCAAGGCATGTTGGTAAGCTTTTCTGAGGACCCCAGCCGGATAACCTCTGCGTCTAAATCTACCTTGTAAATCTTTGGATGCCGTCTGGAAGTCGCTCATGGTGGAACAGTTACGCCTCAGGCGTAAATACTGTCCTTTTGGGATACCACGTTTCAATGCTGGCGGATGAAAGCTTTGCCAGTTTAGCAGACTATTCGTTGCTGTCTGTTTTCTAAATAAACGAGTCCCCAAAGTGCCATCCATGTTTTTAAAAATGGTCAAATCCAAAAATGTAATGTGAGACGGGTGTATCTCACTAGTGAAAAATAGGCCCCAGTTGTTTATATTTAGCCTAGATACGAAGGTCTTGAACTTAGTCTCATCGCCCTGCCACAAGATCAGGACATCATCGATATATCTTAACCACAAGACAATCGATGATGTCCAGTCCAGAAATTCATCTTCCGAGGTGATTTCATGTTCCCAACTGCCAAGATATAAATTTGCAAAAGTTGGGGCACAGGGGCTACCCATGGCCACTCCTTTTACCTGATGATAATACTTGTTATTAAAGAGGAAGGTATTGTGTTCCAAAACAAATTTCATCAATTCAAGCACCAACCTATTATGTTGGTAATACTGAGTGCCCCTTTGTTGTAAATATCTAGAAACCACCTCACACCCTCTCACATGTGGAATAGAGCTGTACAATGCATCCACATCCAAACTAGCAAGCATGATGTCAGACTCAACATGGATGCCATCAATCCTTTTGATGACATCCATGGAATCCCTCACATATGAGGGTAGGGCTGTGACAAATGGTCTCAAGATGTCATCCACATAGGTACTGATTGGGTGCATCAGACTGTCAGTGCCCGATACTATGGGTCTACCCTTCAATGGGTGTAGACCCTTGTGGATCTTTGGGAGACCATAGAAACATGCCGCTAGTGGATGTGGAGTAAGGAGAAACCCAAATTCAGCTTTGCTGATGAGTTTAGACTGCAAAGCATTGGACAAAATTATCTGAAGTGCTCTGCGATCTGCAGGCAGCGGATTGGAAGGTAACACTTGATAACAAAGGGGGTCATTGAGAATGTTGGTGCACATATCAGTGTACTGTGTGTGGTCCATGATCACAATATTACCCCCCTTATCAGAGGGTTTGATCACAATTGAGGGGTCAGACTCTAACTGCTTGAGTGCTTGACTTTCCTCTAAAGAGAGGTTAGTGGTCTCAAATCTGAGACCCTCCAATAGTCTCAATTGGTCCATGACCACTTTAAGGAAGACATCACAGACTGTATTGTCTCCAATCGGTGGGCTTTTAGTGGACTTCGGTTTCAATGATGTGAATGGACCTTCACCAAGGCCCCTATTTCCCTCCTCCCAGAGATCCGCTAGTAGCCGTACATCATCCAGGTCTTCAAGATCAATGCCCATTTGTTCGCACTCTGTTCTATTATGCATACAGAAAAACTTTTTCCACTTAAGTTTGCGAACAAACAGGTTAAGATCTTTCACCCAATCAAATAGATTGAATTTATTCGTAGGTACAAATGACAGCCCCCTACCGAGTACCTTGGACTCGGTACTACTCAATGTTCTATTGGATAGATTTATAATCTGCATGTCATCCGAGGAGTGCTGATGTATATATGCAGTATTTACTTTCTGTCTCTCAAAAGGTAATCGTATAGGGGCTGTCCCCGCCCTAAAAAATTACCCAGAGAGCGAGATCCTCTGCCACGTCTACCCCTAGAGCGTCTGCCTCGGGTTGTACCTGACTGAGTGGTGGATGGGGCAAAGGCACGACTGGAAGTACCCTCAGTTTCTCCTTCAGATGAGGATGGTTCAGTATCCTCTTCAAGAACCTTACTTGATTTTTGACTATAGTCAAAGATATGTCCTTCTTTGAAATCTGTGGTGTCTCTCACATATTGAAAGTGTTTCCGCTCTTTTATTTGGGCAGTAAAACGTTCAATGGTCTGTTGTAATGTCTGTTCCTTACGTAAAAATTCAGGGTGACTAGAAAAAGTTTTGATTCCCTCAATTTGTTCCTGAAGAGAGACGTTATTTTTCTCATAAACGCTGCGTTCTTCCTCTACTAAAAGGGACATTAGATGAAGAGATGATTTAATAGATTTCCTTTCCCACTTTTTGAGAAATTCAGGAGAACGTATGCGAGGAACAGGCATTAATGGAATCCGAAGACCGCGAGGAACTATGCCCAATTTAAAATATGTATCCAACATCTCTTGACTTAGTATGGTTTGATTTACTAATATGATTTATTTTACATCATTTATGCATTCTTACATTAATACTATATTTACACATTATGCATTTAGGTGCTGGTGGGTGTATCAGAATTTATTATAACAGAGAGTCATACATCTCTAATCATTTCTTTTACCTGCGGCTAGCCGTTTGTTTGTTATCTTTGATCTGGCATTTTATGCACAAAAAATCCTCCGATTGGGCCCCAGTAATAATAATTTTCTTCATTTTGCTGTGTCTACCTGTATTGGAGACGGCCCCCGGCCAGCCCACGGAGCGGCTCTGATTGAGCGCTCTGGTTCTTTGGGTAGCCGAGTGCCGATTGGCGTGACACGCTACATGGGGGCGGAGCTACATCCTTTTAGATCTGCGCTTCCCGCACCAGTGCCGGAGACGCCGCCACATACAGAGGTGGCTGGCGCGTGTTCTCACTGTCTGTGTTTGTTTGTCTTGTTGGTGTCATCTATGTACTCAAGCAGGCTCCTGAGGAGGAGATGACTTATCCAGAAACGCGTTGAGCCCTATTGCTGAATTAGAATATATATGTCCAACAGACATCCTGAGACTACTTATAATATAGGCACTTTATTTAGCTTACTTGGATGTAGGAATCGTCACAGAGGACGAATGTGTAGCCCACATATAGTATGGACATGCAGTGCATGATTCTATTGGGTTTTACACTTTTCCCATAATCCTGTATACCATCCCTGAATCTTAGGGTTGTATCATTACCAGTCCAGATTTGTATCCATGTCACGGATTTAATACTGGATGTTTGGACATTTATGCAGCCCACACATTAAGGGATTGGATTATATACATTGGACCTGTGTTCATTTTATTTGTTGGAGGAACACAGAGAGTCCTATTGTATATGTATTATAGGGTGCAACCTCACACCCCATGTTTTAATTATAATATCAGAAATAAAGAGTTTTGTTTTTTTGTTTTAGCGCCCATATATATATACCATGTTACCCAAAGAAACCAATATGATTTCAGCTTGTGCTACTTTGGAAAATAAGGACAATGATTGCTTAATAAAGGCAACAGGGACATATTTTCCTGAACCAGTTTTAAACCATAAGCCCCCTTTCAGAGGAGTGGGTGGCACTCTGCGGACTCACTGCGCGACACCCGGCCTGAACTTCCAGCCCTGCCGAGGTCGTATAGTATTATATTGATTTATGATGCTATGTAACCCTTAGAGGTCTGGAATGTGTTGGATAACACTGACATAATGCTGTGTCATCCAATACATTCCAGAACTGTAAGTGTTACATAGCATCATAAATCAATATATGGCTAGGCGACCCCCGGCAGTGCTGGAAGTACAGGCCGGGTGCTGCGCTGCGAGTCCGCAGAGTACCACCCGCTCATCTGAAAGGGGCCTTAGGAACACTTGGGAAGATACATTAAACCTAATGAAAGGGAAAAATGGAGCACTTGCCAATAGCGACCGATTTTGTTCCATTTTCCAGTAACCGTGTACAAAAAGAGAGATTACATTTTATTGGTTGCTATGAGCAACTGCTCCACTCTGTCCTTGCACTGGAATATGCTGTTCGAATGTGCAAATATAGACTAACGCTGCACAGCTCAGCTACCTCAGTCGCCAAGATTTCAGACTTGTTGCCAAAATTAAACATATACTATTCACTGGAGAATTACATAACTTGGTGTACTTGTAGTAAGAACCCTCCCTATAAATTTGATCCTGAGTAAAAATCTGCCTCTCTAAGATTTTCTCATATGACTAATGTCAGGGATGAATAAAGTCCCTTTTCATGGGTGTTAACATTTGCTGAGAAAACAGCACACCAATAAACTGCCGATGCTAAACGGCTGAGTCACTCCATCCTTGAAATACCCGTACCCTAATGAATGACTATGTGACAAAATGATACATATCCACTCAGATTGGTACAGTATTTTACTCGGTTTTAATTTTTGGATTTAATTTTGTCTGTTGTTGATTTAATTTGTAATGTACAAATTTCCTCTTCCTTTTATTCTCTCTCCCCCGAAATTTCTATCCAACCAAATCTAAAGAAATTCTGATTCTACCTAATCAGAATTTTTTTCAAAATTTTGAGTTGATTTCTCATTAGACTGTATTTATTGAACTATTTCTGACATTTCTACAAAATTATTTTCTTTTAAAATTCCCCCAAAACAATTTTTTTTATTTGGCTGCTTCTCCATTATACTAATTTATGTCAGTTTTTGGAAAATTACTAATGTCAGGACCTACAGTAAATGGCAGGCACAACTACCCTGTGACCTAATCAGTTGTAACCATGTACTGAGGACTCAAACAGAGATGAAAGTGGCAATCACCCACCCAGAACTTCTAGAGAACTGGGCAGTGTTCCTCTGACACCCTATCAATGGCACAGGTCATGATCTTTTTTATCGTAGAAGTAAGGCCTTGTCCACACATCCGTTAAAAAAAAAGGGTATGTGTTTCATTCGTGAAGATGTCCGTGAAGGATCCATGGTTGGTCCATATGTCTGTTTTTACCATCTGTGTGTCATCGGTAATTCACTGACGTTGCTCAGCTGAAAATTAATTTCCAAAGAATCTCAGTCTTCAGTGAAAAACGGATACACCAGAGATGCCATCCATGGTGTGTCCATGATTTTCACAGAGCCATAGACTTTTATGGGCGTGCTTGGTCAGCATCATCGATCAAAGTAGTGCATGTCTCAGTGATTTTTTTACTGACACACGGCCGGTAAAAAAATACTGAAATGTGAACAGACACATTTAAAGAGGACCTTTCACCACTCCTGACATGTCTGTTTTAATATCTTCATGCATTCCCCATGTAATAACAATTCTGGAGCATCTATTCTTACGGCTCTATGTTGTGCCATTCCTTTATTATTTCTACTAGAAGTTATGAATGAATTGCTAGCAGTCTGCAGTAAGGGTACAGAGGGGTGGTAACAAGTTGGAGGTGTGTTCCTTACTACATGAGGAATGCATGAAGCTAGTAAAATAGGCATGTCAGGAACGGTGAAAGGTCCTCTTTAAGTCAATGGGTACGTGTGCTGTCCGTGGAAAATGTGGACAGCACACATTAGTGAAAAATGAAAATGTGGATGAGGCCTAAATGCTCTTTAAAAGGATTGTCCAGCCTTTTCTAATTCATAGTCGATTAGCTGTTCAGAGGATAGAAAAGGCAGGACAACACAATCAAATTTTTGGAATTTGTTTACCGTATGTGTTGGGGAAAAAAAGGATACAAAAGCGCAACTGTACGGCATCAGTCTGAGCATCCGTTTTTTGCATATACTAGATGGATGGCAAAAACGTGATGTGAATCCAACCTAACCCTTTCAAAATAAGACCATTTAGTTTAGATAATCACCCTGTTCGGACGTTGTATAGACATTTCAGTTCACTGTCACAGTACAGGGCTGGAATGCCAGATTGACAGCCCAGTGGTGAGCGAGCAGTAATATTATACAGACCAAGTAAAATGGCGGAGCTGTGCCAATAACTATTTTCAACCAAATATATGTCTGTACTGTGTAGGAACTGCCGTCTTTCAGGGCACTGGAAGACAGAGATTTATCAAAACTAGTGTAAAGTAGAACTGGCTTGGTTGCCCATAGCAATCAATCACATTCCATCTTTCATTTTCCACAGAAGCTCTGAAAAATGAAAGGTGGAATCTGATTGGCTGCTATGAGCAACTAAGCCAGTTCTCCTTTATACCAATTTTGATACATTTCCCCCATAGTTTAAAAAAGAGCTGGGCACGGGAAGACAAGTTCGGGCACAGGGAGATGCTGCGACTTCCCCTCCTGCTCAGCTTGATTGACAGGTCACTGCCTATATCCAACAGGGACTCTTCTTCTCCCTGTGCTTGGACTCTTTACTCGATGCTTGGCTCAACTTTAACATGATGTTTTCTCTGAAATGCCACAGCATTAAGTGCCACAGAGTAAGACATAGCTCTCTGTCATGAGGGACCCTGTTGAGATTTTATGTTGTGGGTTCGGGCAGCATGAAGCTGATGACAAGAACGCTTTAAAGTAAAATATGTACAATACAATGTTTAGGTGTCCAGTCATTTCACTGTGAAATCTTCTTCTTATTGCTGATGTGTAGAATAACGTCAGCTGTGATTTATGGATATAACTTATTACATGGGTGTAACTTTCTGCATGTTGTTTCTCATTCCTGTCTTAGATACCTCAGCAGCTGCATTTGTCTTTTGTGCTAGTTTTCTGTCTTGACACTTTTGGTGGTAACTACAAATCGGTTGGTACAGTAGGTGGGCTGCTCTGTCTTGCTTTCAGTGTATGTTCCTTGTAAAACATATTTTTCTGATTAAGCTTAGAGCTCATTGTTAAAAGGTCACCGGCTGAACTTGCGCAAAAAGGCTAATGTCCAATTGGGAAAAGCAGTATTAGAACACTTGTGTGTTTCCAAGTATTAAAGAACAATATATCCCATTGATCTTTGGTTTATTCCCACAGACTTCGTATGAAAAAAGTGAAGTGTCCACAGTGTGAAGCTGGTCTCCTACAATGATGTCATCCAGGGTTTCCAGGGGCCTTAAAACGCATCACTGAAATGCAATAAATCAAACCTGTATCTATAAAAGCCTAAATAAAGTGACCCAATATGGTATTATTATCGCATATTAAAGCCTTGTATTTTACTTATGTTCCATATACGAGGATATTAACAGTAACATAACTGTAGGAATATTTATGAGTTACTTCAAAGTTCATCTGCTCATGAAGGCAATTCTCATACCAGGGTTTTCTCTTTCACTGTAATATACTGTATATCAAGCGTGTGTATAGCCGTAGCCAGGGTTGCCAACCAACCAGATATTTCTGGAGAGTCCGTAAAAATAGGAGACTTTTTTCCTGTGTCCGTGAAAAAAATAGATGTGTCCGTGATTTTTTTGAGTCTGGTGGTACTTGACTAGCTTATTTTGCTGGTAATTTTCATCATTTTGCCTCTCGCAAAATAATGAGATCTTATCTTATCAGTATACTTACCATACTTATCAGTATGGTAATGAGATCTTATTAGTATACTGAGCTATAGATATGTATTACTTATAATCTTTATAATTCATTATGATTTTCCAATTTTCACATAAAAAAAAGTTAACTGTCCATGATTTTGGGATAAGTTGTCCAGAAAAAAGAAAAATTCTGGTTGGCAACCCTAGCTGGAGCAGAACTGGTCAGTAAACTCTTATAATCATTACACCATGCATAAAGACAATGAAGTCACTTTACCTGAAGTCCTGAGCTAAACCACTGATAGCACATCGTAATATCAATGATGATAATTGGTGGCAATTGACAACCTTAGTTTTCTAAAAACTGCATACAATCACAAGCACGTGTAAAAATTTTATGTTTTATTTGTGGAGTTTTGACTGCATTTTAGTACTACTTTTTAAGTTTATGGTGTATTTTTTTTTTTCAGAAAAAGTCAGACTTCTGGGGCCTAACGATGGAAGAACTAATTGTCTCATACACCTGGCCAATTTTCTGCTGAGAACTAGAGATGAGCGAATCTATTCGCCGCTTTTTAGATTTGTTATGAATCTTACAAATTTCCTACTCCAAAGTGAATTTGGATTCGCTTTTCCGATTTTCCGATTCGCTTCGTATTATTTGTAAACGTTCTTAGAATTTTGAACGCTAACGCTACGTACGCTACGTAAACAACATACGCAATCTTGCCTCAACCGCTGCAGCCAGAAGTCCTTACCCCTGCTGTCCCGGCAGGAGTATCCGGAAAAGTGAAGGCGCAAGTGGCTGCAGCGCTCACCAGCGTAACCACCACCCGGACCCGGTCAAGCCCGACTTCTGGCAGAAGAGGGCAGCGGAGCTCAACCACAGCAGCCAGCTTTGCCTACAGGAGGAAGGAGCGTCCTCTGATGTCATTCACTAGCAGTTCCAGCGAGGAGGACTTCAGGTCCCTCATCTGAGGAACCCTTCCACTGGCTGTCAGTCTGGCTGATTTAAAGGACACCTCTGGACCTGGAAGCCACAACATGGACTGCACCTGACGGGTGAGAGCTAGTTGGCACTTGTTTTGTTTGTTTAGTTTGTATTGCCCCCTGTTTGACTCTCACCCAGATGGACATGGCTTGTCAGGACTCCCTTCCATTCTGCAGAAAATTTCCAGTTGAGCCTAAGCACACTTATTTTCCTTTTTCTCAGGTTATTTAGGAGCCTCCTTTGCAAAAAGGGTTCTCTATTTGCTGCTATTTTATATTATCTATGTGTATTACACGGACTGTGTTCCAGTGTTTTATCATGCCAAGCAGCCACGAGGAGAGACTCAAATGTATATCTGAGCCTATTATGCTTGCAAATGTGAAATCGATTCACTAAAATATTTGCATAATTATGTCTTTGCTGTATTTTAGCAATAATGTTTTTACAGGTTCAGCAACGTTCAAGCACTTTAGGCCATTGTGTGTATTCTTTTTCAGGTACTGCAATGTGTCCTAATATGCACTTATTGTATGGTGTTTTTTAGTAAATTATGTTCTTAGCCGGATAGCTAGCACCTTACTTTTCTAGCTCATATGGACTGCCTCTAAAGACTGTACGCCGCGGCCCAGTCTCGTGCGTCTGTGCGTATGACGCAATCACGAATCAATAGTACGCTAAGAATTTGTATACACTTTGTACGCTAATACTTACGTATTGCGTACTTTTAACAACGCTGATTGTATGTTCGTAATTTGTGCAGGAATGTTCGCAAAACAACGATTATTTTTTTTTAACGCAAATTCGACCGAATAAATTCGTATTAAGAACGAATCTTGTCAGAAATTCGTCAATTATTCGCCGAAGCAAATTTTGGATGATTCGCTCATCTCTACTGGAGACGCAAATATCTATGGCCCCCTTATTTTTGGCATTCATTTTAGGACTTGTTGTCACGGTCATTCCTGCAACAGGTTGCAGAAAGTCGTCTAGGCTTGCACATGTGACATAATCTGACTTGTTTTCCTTTTTGTGTTGTTGCTGTTTACCACACCCCTTCCCCTCAGCTGTTGCGGGTGTGGTAATTGTCCTTCCCCTATTTATTCCTGCTTCTACCACAGTTAGGCTCCATTCACACGTCCTGTTTTTCTTTCCTGATTCAATCCTGACTTTTTCAGGACCCATTGAAATGAATGGATCCAGATCAGGATCAGGATCGAATCAGGAAAGAAAAACAGGACGTGTGAATGGAGCCTTACTTGCGGTTTATAGTTTCTGTGCACATTCTGGTGGATTGGTGTGGTTCTCTCCTGAGATCCGGTTGCTTCCATTTCTTCTTAAAAATAAGTGTCCACTTTCCCTTTTATGTTTACCCTGCTTTTCCTTGTTGTGTTATTTGGCCTTTTGGAGACTCCTGTTCTTCCTTCCTTTTGGAGGAACGGGTAGACTCAGCCCTGTCAGTAGTTGCAGGGTCCTATAAGGTCAGTTTGGTTTAAGTTCCTGTGTATGAACTCGCCTACTTTTGAGGCCTGTTCATACTGTAAGTCAGTCAGGATTGGTGTCAGGGTTTTTTGCAGGAAGTGACCTTTTCCCTTTACTTGTTTCCTGACCTCATCCCCTTCCCTCCTACGCTTTGTGTGGTTTTCCCCTCCACACCAGAGCGTGACACTTGTGCACATGACATTACTTTAGGGGACACAGCAGTCGAGATTGCAACCAGCTCTTATAGACTAGGGGACCCATAGGCCTTCTGACACTCTGGCTGGTTTCTGACCCTTGTATATGCTGCAGCGCCAGGGTTGTCAACTGTCCAGAAATTCCTGGACAGTTCATAAAACAGGAGCCATTTTTCCAGTGTCTGTGGAAAAAAAAATATATCCAAAAGAGATGCGCAAATTTTTGAAAAATTCTATTCAGCAGCTTCCCCGAAGTTTGACAAGAAATTTGATTAGTTACAAATTAATTCATCACAAATCGCTATGTTTCAGCTCCATTCAGCCTATCAATCAATAGAACCGTTTTTAACAGTCGCTTATACAGAAGTGCACCCATCCAAAGGCTGTTAAAAATGGTTATACGTTAGGGCAATATGTATCATAATGTATAATAATATCTTTTGGGTTAAAAAAAAAATCAGTCACCTCATCCACTTGCTCGTGCAGAGGCAGTCTGCTCCTCTCTTGATTGAAATAAACCTGCTGAAGCACCTGCACTGAGCGTGATGATGATGTCACCGCATGCTCCCACCATCAGTGACGTGGTGATGTCCTCATGCTCAGAGCAGGTCCTTCGGCAGGTTTTTTTCAATCAAGAGAGAAGCAGACTGCCTCTGCGTGAGCAAGTGGAGTAGTTCCTTCTAAGACAACTCCATCCACCATTTTAGGTAACATGATTCGTTACCAAGAAGTGCAAGGAAATTTGACTTCATTTATAATCAAATTTTTCCTAAAATTCAGACTAAATTCCACTTTGACTGCTTCGCTTCACTCGACACTTGTGTCCATGATTGTTTGGGGGGCTGGTGGTACTTCAGTAGGAAATTGTGTTGTTATCATAATTTTATAGCTCCCACTAAATGCTGGTAATAAGTTGAAATCAGTATTTTGAGCTATATAAATGAATCACTTAAAATTTTTTTAGTTCCTTATGGTTTTCCAGTTTTTCCATAGAAAATGCCGGCTGTCCATGATTTTTGGATACGTTTTCCTGCGCAGTACACAACGGGCAGAGCCATGAATACAAGAGAAGCCATGATCAAGGAGAAAATGACGTTCTAAGGAAATAGGTATTGAGATAGGGGTCTGGTTTGGGTTCTGATCTGGGGATACCATGCAGGTAGGGACCATGGTTAGAGAGGGTGCCCATTGAAAAGTTTGGGGACAGCACTGTCTAGGTACTTCCAGGATTAGGGTTAGTGCAAGGAGTATGCAAAGGCAATACGGTTCCTTTAACATAGCAACATATTTTGTAAGGCTGAAAAAAGACATATGCCCATCCATTTCCTCCTAATAACCTGTAATGTTAGGTTGGAGCCATCCAGTCTCATAGCCTCCACATGGTGTCCTACAGTCTCAGTCGCAAAGCAGAGCAGTAATTCTGCCGTGTGCATGAGCCCTTAATCCTAAACTGTCAGATCAATTGCACTTTAATTCATACATGTCCAAATGACGCTAGTTTTACTTGGCAGTGTTATTTGCCTGTATCACAAAGAGAAGAAAATTCTGGAATACTGCACAGTAAAATGACATTAATAATTTTTCTGGTAGCGTGCTCGCCCTGTGTCACAGTTTATATAATTTAACTTATTCTAATTAAGTTTTTTTTAGTTATAGGGCTTTCGGTCTTGAATTAAAGTGATTTTGTTGCCTAGATCTTCTACAGAGTGGTAGCAAGGTGAAAATCCAGACTAGGAAAACAGAAGGAAGCAAGGTTAGGTAGCACAGTAAGATTGCTGTGGCACACTGGCACTTAAAGGGGTTGTCACACTTCAGCAAATGGCATTTATCACGTAGAGAAAGTCAATACAAAACACTTACTAATGTATTGTAATTGTCCATATTGTGTTCTGTGCTGGCTGGATTAATTTTTCCATCACATTATACACTTCTCATTTCCATGGTTACGACCACCCTTCAATCCAGCATCGGTGGCCAAGCTCACACACTATAGGAAAAATTGACTGCCTATGTACATTCCTATGGTGCTGGCCACCAGAGAGGCCAATGCTTTTTTCTATAGGTGCAAGTCCGGCCACCGATGCTGGATTGAACGGTGGTCATTACCATGGAAACGAGAAGTGTATAATGTGATGGAAAAATTAATCCAGCCAGCAAAGAACACAATATGGACAATTACAATACATTAGTAAGTGTCTTGCATTGACTTTCTCTACGTGATAAATGCCACTTGCTGAGACAACCCCTTTAATGATGCTATTCCAATGCTGAAGGAGGGAATATTATGTGAAATGTGGAGAATCTTTGGGTGTCATTTACTAATCTGAAATACTATTTTTTCTATCTGCGACATTTCCCCTGCCAAGTCTAAAATTGTGGGTGTCATTCATCATTTTCTGCGGCTGTTTTAGGCGTCAAAAATGGTCTAAATGTAAGACAGCCAGGAAGCTGTCTTACAGTACATTTAAAACTGGTGCTGGATGCACCGAAGTAATGAAGAGGCTTGCGCCTCTTCATAACATTGGCGGAACCACTACCAGCTATGAGGTTTTATTAAGACCAGCACCTAAAACACCGGTCTAAACAATAATAATAATGTGCCCCTATATTTTTATGTTTAGTTCAATAGCTTTACTTTTGCCAAACCTCAAAACCAGATCAAGCCCTACAAAACTTTTTCGCTCATCTTTAGATAAAGAAGTTTTTTTAAGAAATTGAATTATCTGCAGGAAATGTTCTAAAATAAAAAAAAGAAACATTACTCGTGTGTTAAATAATCTGTCACTCCAGCGTCGATTCTCCTTGCTGGTCTTTCCTTATTTTTCTACAGCAATTATGTGCTACCAGTCACTGGCTTCAGCAGTCACATGCCATCAATTCTAGCATCATGGCTGAAGCCAGTGATTAGCTGCAGTGATCATTGTCCCATACCTCCCAACCGTCTTGGATCCCGTTGGACAGTCCCAGATTTCAGTGGCTGTCCCCGGGCCTGATACGGGGGAGGTATGTCCTGCTTTCTGGCAGCAGAGATAGGAAGCAGAAACAGCTGCCTTTAATGATGAAGCAAGAGCCGTTCGGCGGCTCCCTACTCCATCATCCCCCCCTGCTGGCGCTCTGCACTGCACATCTGGGCAGGGGGCAGGGCCATCCGGGAGCTCTGTGTATCATGCTGCTGCTGGGGAATGAGGTGAGTATGTGGAGTTTATTATTTTTATTGCCTGAGAAGGGGGCACTTTACTGGACATATCACTGTCAGGGGGCACATTACTGGGCATAACTACTGTGAGGGGGAACATATCTAGTTATTGTGAAGGGGCACATATCTGGCCATAACTTCTGTGAAGGGGCATATATCTGGGCATAACTACTGTGAGTAGCACATATCTGGCCATAACTACTGAGAAGGGGCTTATATCTGGGCATAACTACTGTGAGGGGAACATATCTGGCCATAACTACTGAGAGGAGGCACATATCTGGGCATAACTACTGTGAGGGGGCACATATGTGGGCATTGCTGCTGTGAGGGGCACATATCTGGTCATAACTACTGTGAAGGAGGCACAATGCTGGCATAACTACATAAAGGGGGAATAATTACTATGTGGGGGCATTTAGGGGACTGGGTGGGATTAGGTGTTTAGTTGTGTTTTGGACGGAATTAGAGACGTGGCCTAGTGCTGAAAAAAATTGCCGCAGCATACAAAGTGTCCTTCTTCCTTCTTTGGGAGGTATGTTGTCCAATATGGCATGTCATCTCTCAAACATTTTAAATTAATACCATGGGGACCAATCAGGAATTTGGTACTGGAGAGGTAGAGTATTTAACAGCGGAGTAATATTTGGGGCTTTTTTTTATTTTATACCATATCCTGCAGATAGCTTCATTTTTGAACTTCCCTTTGATTTATTATATACTTATTGTATGCTATGTATAGAGCACATACTGCATATTAGGTATATGGATAAGTATTACTGTATATATAATATATTCATTCAGTGATTCTTAGATCATACATTAGTCATTACATTACTCTGTCAATGATCTTCTGACCTCTTTAGAGAAAGCAGTCCTGTCCTCTTAGGTCCTTTTAGTTGCAGGTCACATTGCTGGTCATCCCCCTTCAGAGCTGGAGACATTCCACAGGAGATCAGTTCTATTACTTTCCTGTTGTGTCAGTCCAAATGGCAACATTGTATTATTTACAAGATACCCTGTGGCTTCTAAGATGTGACCTGGCCACATTGTATTGGTCCCAGCTGAAAAATAAACCTTGTTTGGTCTTTAAGAAAATGGAATGTTTCACAAGACACGTCTACTCATTTTCTACTTCATTGAAGGCATTTTACAGTAAGGAAATACCTCCTATCTATTAAACTGGAATTGTCTGTTTCATCCCCATGAAAGACATTTTAAAGTTTCTGTAAACTTTGATGGGGAAAATCGCAGTAGATGTATGAAAATATCTGACGGCCAGAACATAAGCAATGGGAGTCTTACTGTGATAATGACTAGTATAGCAAAAAAGGGAAAATAAAGACAAATACAGATTATGCATAAAAAGTAAATTTAAAACAATGTTCAGATTACAATAATGATTGCTTAAAGTATGTGTCCTACTTGGAGCTCCCACCCCCCATAGTTTAAATCCCGTATAGCAAAGATGGCTAAATAATGTTCCAAATATTGGATTTGAAACACACTTGCTGTGCTGTGGTATCAAGCAAGGCTAGATATGCTGCAATTTGTAAACTAGCCCAGATTAAAAAGAAAATTGCGTGATTATTGTTGATTGCGGCATCTATGTTCTGAAACTTGTGATAAAGTAACTCTGTAGGGGAGATGTTTATTCTGGTTCAACAAACGGTAGGTGAGTAATGACGGTCAATTTACAACTCTAGGGGATTTTTCTTTTACAACACTGTTGGGTTTGATTTATTCTTTTTTTCCTTCAGTTTAAGTATGTGCAAATCAATTGCAAATGTGATTGTCAATGGAAGAAGTATCGGTTGTAGATGCCTCACAATATACTGTATCTTATCTTGTAAAGCTGGCATGTCAAGGTTAGGTGTGCACCTAGCCTTTCTGCTGCCTGAGGCGAAAGCTGAAACAGCGTGTCCCCCTCCTCAATGCCAATTTCTTAACCTAACACCTTCCCTTTAGCTCATGGCCCTTCGGCTCCCCCCTTCTTGTCCCTACCTGGTGCTGCTTGAGGCGATCGCCTCACCTGGCCTCATTGGTGGTGCACCCCTGGTCAAGGTGGCACCTTTGTGTATTTGTTGACCAAAGACCAAAGACGTAGATTTACAGACTTCTTTTTGTTGTTTTTATATACGTTATGTGTTATTTTTATGATTGTTTTTAAGTTACACACATTATTCAATGAGCTTACAATAGGACTGCAAAGCTGAGAATTTTATTTTTAAAAATATAAATGATATAATCCCTTATAAATTTAGCGTTATATCAACAATCACTTGCAGCTCAATACTGCATGTGGTTAGTGTCACAACCGGTGATGATTTGGCTGGGTGGGCTGATCTGAGGTCTGAGGGGGGGAGAGAGACCCTGATCTGAGGTCTGATGGGGCACAAGTCGCTGACCTGAGGTCTGATGGGGGAACGAGACGCCAACCTGAGGTCTGATGGGGGCACGAGACGCCGACCTGAGGTCTGATGGGGCACGAGACGCCGACCTGAGGTCTGATGGGGGCACGAAACTCCAAACTGAGGTCTGATGGGGGCACGAGACGCCGACCTGAGGTCTGATGGGGGCACGAGACGCCGACCTGAGGTCTGATGGGGGCACGAGACGCCGACCTGAGGTCTGATGGGGGCACGAGACGCCGATCCCTGTACTGTGACATCACTGTGTTTATTATCCCTGTACGGTGACATCACTGTGTTTATTATCTCTGTACTGTGACATCACTGTGTTTATTATCCCTGTACAGTGACATCACTGTGTTTATTATCTCTGTACTGTGACATCACTGTGTTTATTATCTCTGTACTGTGACATCACAGTGTTTATTATCCCAGTGCAGGAAGAGGTAAGTGGTCTGTGTTTGTGTGTTTGTTTTCTATTTTTCAGGGTCATGAATGCAGAGGACTACGTCGGATTCGGTGGACTACGTCGGACCAGCTTTTTTTTTTTTTTTTTTTAATAAAATGGTCAAACAGGGGTCTGGGGGAGTGTTTATTTCAATAAAATGATTGTGTGTGTGTATTTTTTTTTACAATACTACAGTTTTAGTAATTAGGGCTATCTACAGACGGCCCTGATTACTAATACTGGGCTTAGTGCTTGCCGGAATGGCAGGCCAGCACTAACCCCAACATTATTACCTCGGCACCCACCGTCACCAGGGGTGCCGGGAAGAGCCGGGTACCCGCAGGACCGGACCTTCTAAATTGAGGGTCTGGCTCTGTGGCGGCTGCAGGCTGGTACCATTAGGCTGGGAAGGGCTAATAACCGTGTCCCTTCCCACCCTGGTAGTGCCAGGCTGCCGCTGCTGGTTGTATCTGGCTGGCGAAGGAAAAAAGGGGAGGACCCCACGCCATTTTTTAAAAAATTATTTAATTATTTTTGTTAAAAAATGGCGTGGGGTCCCCCCCTTTTTTCCTTCGCCAGCCAAATACAACCAGCAGCAGCAGCCTGGCACTACCAGGGTGGGAAGTGACACGGTTATTGGCCCTTCCCAGCCTAATGGTACCAGCCTGCAGCCGCCCCAGAGCCAGACCCTCAATTTAAAAGGTCCGGTCCTGCGGGTACCCGGCTCTTCCCGGCACCCCTGGTGGCGGTGGGTGTCGAGGTAATAGATGTTGGGGTTAGTGCTGGCCTGCCATACCGGCAAGCACTAAGCCCAGTATTAGTAATCAGGGCCGCCTGTAGATAGCCCTAATTACTAAAACTGTAGTATTGTAAAAAAAAAAATGCACACACACAAGTATAAAACATTTTATTGAAATAAACACTCCCCCAAACCCCTGTTTGACCATTTTATTTAAAAAAAAAAAGCTGGTCCGACGTAGTCCACCGAATCCGACGTAGTCCTCTGCATTCACGACCCTGAAAAATAGAAAACAAACACACAAACACAGACCACTTACCTCTTCCTGCACTGGGATAATACACACAGCGATGTCACTGTACAGGGATAACAAACACAGCGATGTCACTGTACAGACATAATAAACACAGAGATGTCACTGTACAGACATAATAAACACAGCGATGTCACTGTACAGGGAGAATAAACACAGTGATGTCACCGTACAGGGATAATAAACACAGTGATGTCACAGTATAGAGATAATAAACACAGTGATGTAACAGTACAGAGATAATAAACACAGTGATGTCACCGTACAGGGATAATAAACACAGTGATGTCACAGTACAGATAAACCAGGATGTCAGTAAGATAAAACACAGTGATGTCACCGTACAGGGATAATAAACACAGTGATGTCACAGTACTGGGATAATACACACAGTGATGTCACTGTACAGAGATAATAAACACAGTGATGTCACAGTACAGAGATAATAAACACAGTGATGTCACAGTACAGGGATAATAAACACAGTGTTGTCACTGTACAGGGATAATAAACACAGTAATGTCACAGTACAGGGATAATAAACACAGTGATGTCACAGTACAGGGATAATAAACACAGTGATGTCACAGTATAGAGATAATAAACACAGTGATGTCACAGTACAGGGATAATAAACACAGTGATGTCACTGTACAGGGATAATAAACACAGTGATGTCACAGTGCGGAGATAATAAACACAGTGATGTCACTGTACAGGGATAATAAACACAGTGATGTCACAGTGCGGAGATAATAAACACAGTGATGTCACTGTACAGGGATAATAAACACAGTGATGTCACTGTACAGGGATAACAAACACAGATATTTCTTTATGGTGGGCCCCAAGAATTATTTCCTCTGGTGGGCCCTAGGTACTCCAGTCCGACCCTGTATGCACTTAACCACAGAGATTCTTCAGGTTGCAACTCCATGTAGTCTCTGTTTCCCTTCTCTACCTGCTCAGTTGCATTTACTATTACACAGCTGAACAGGAAGAGAAGCAAATACATTCAGTCAGAACTAACAGAGATTATGGCATTGGTGGAAGAGGGATGGGTAAGTAAAGTACTAATTTAACTTCCACAGGTTAGAATATAGCACAGATTAAAAAAAGCCAAGAGTACTAAAGTACCAAGGCAGAAATCACAGTCAAGTAGGCATGGGTTGCAGCAGTCAGAGTATAATCATAGATGGCAGAGAGGCAGAGGTTAATTGGTCAAATAAACAAGCTAGATCTGTGCCATACAGAACTGGAAGAACACACCTTTGCCGAGTGAGTACAGAAACCAAATGGTCCCAAATGTTCAGGCCCAGTGGATTGGGAATAGGTACCATGACCTGTTAAAGTTGGATTAGACAGTTTGCTTCATGGCACCAGAATAGAGATGAGCGAATCATCCAGAATTCGCTTTGCCAATGTTCGTCGAATTTTTCAAAAGATTCGTACTTCTAACGAATATATTCTTCCAAATCTGTGTACAAATCATATGTTATTATGTGGTGTTTTGCGAACATTCGCACACTAATAACGAACGTATAGTTGTTAAAGGTACGCAACTTATGTGAACATGTACCCATGAGGGTACAAAATGGCGTACGAATCCTATTGTCTAGCGATTGCGTAATACGCAGGCACACACAATGCTAGGCTTTGCTGGAGCGGAATGGTGGAGCAGGAGGAACGCTCTGAGTCTGACCCCTGGCTACATGACACTGTATCAGCAGATGACAGCAGATCATCCGGCTGTGATTGAGATGAGTGTGCCATCCACTCCACTACCTCATCCACTTTCTCTTCCGCTACAATTTTGCGCCTTGGTGGGTTCGCCTGGTGGAACAGTGGCCAACTATTACAAATTCTACAAGTAGAAGCTCTGACTACAGGTCCTTTGGCACTGCTGCCCTGTGCCACCTTCTCTTTTTTTTTGTGGAGCTCGAGGTCTGTCTGGAACCCTTTTGCTTTTCCATGCCAGACATTTTCACTTGACTGTGGCCCTGCAGCTGGTCTTTGTCTCTCTCCCTGTCTCTCTCCTTGTCTCTCTCCCTATCTCTCTCCCTGTCTCTCTCTCTGCCTGAATAATTACTGGCCCTGCACTTGCCCTGCAGTATCCCTGATATGTGTAATATTGATTCCCAGAACAATTACACCCCAATTTTAACAAAACAGTTGTCTGTTTCTCAGAACTTCACACACAGTGCTTCTGCTCGTCTCAGCAGTCGCAGCACAACTGATGTGTCACTTGCTTACCGAGCCTGTGAGCCAATCAGAGCAAGCTCTTCCCTTAACTGAATTAGTACGCATCAGCGTATAAAGTAACTTATACGTAGCATTAGGGTACAATTTATAGGACAAGTACGTAGCGAATGTGTACAAAGCTTTAAGAACATTTTCAAATCTAACGAAGCGAATCTCAAAAAATCTGCATTCGCTTCGGAGTGGAAAATTAAGATTCGATACAAATCTACGAAGCGGCGAATAGATTTGCTCATCTCTACACCAGAATAAACAGCACCAGAGGAGCCTTCATCAGGATCAGATAATAAACATGATCTTTGGGAAATGCTCCCATTGAATAGACATGAACAATAATGACACTAAAGATGGTCTCAGAATCCCCTGTGTCTTGTGTATATCTAGGTTCAAGAAATATTTTTCTATAAACAAGAAAACACATGCATCAAATTATGGGAGGATTAGGACAAGACGTCTTCCCAGGGTGAGCTATCTGAGCAAATTATTATTGTTTGGGAGATAAACTCCAGGTCTAATTCAGTAATGATCACAGATAATTGGGCACATTTTAGTTCTAAATGACATGAAAATTGGACATCAGTGCATAGTAATACCGCAAAAGTTTAGAAAATCGCTGAAAAAATAAACTTCTACACAACAGCAGAGTCACTAACACTGGCATTTCAAAAGTCCATCAGAATCAGAGGAGCTAAATTTATTAAGCCGATGCAGGACTGCCAAAGAGTGAAAGTGAGATTTCAACTATTATTAACTAGAGTTAAATAGGTAACACCATGAGTCATGTAGAAAATGAAAATCAGACATATTGTACATGACAATCTATTTCTAACAAATCTAGAACCAGCCCTGAACCTAACATGAACCCAAAGATCGGCCCGATTACTCTGGTACATACTCTTAAGTTTGGCATCTCAGGGGTGCGCTCCCTTACTCGGAAGGTGTGTCTTTTCTCGGGGAGAGGGGGGCGTTGGAGTGTCTTTTGCCACATGCACAGAGCGCCAACCTATAATTCAAAGGGATTTATCAGAACAGGTGTAAAGGAAAACTGGCTTAGTTGCCCATAGCAACCAATCAGATTCCACCTTTCATTTTTCAGAGCTCCTTTGAAAAATGAATGGTGGAATCTGATTGGTTGCTATTGGCAACTAACCTAGTTTTCCATTACACCAGTTTTGATAAATCTCTCTCATATCTTTTCTTTGGTGCCAAACTGTGGTCAAGGGACCCCATTCTCCTGATATATGGGGGATCTAGAGATGGACACACAGTGCACCATTAGTACTTGCCCATCCTTACTGAGCTGTGTGCCACCTCTATGACATGGACACTACATGTGATAAACCAGATGGTTGGGAGGGAAGTATGTGGTCTCAGGACTGCAAGTTGTGCAACCTTGGTTTAGGGTGTTTTAAATATTCTGTGTGATTTTTTTTATCTCTATCTATCTATCTATCTATCTATCTATCTATCTATCTATCTACTATCTTTATATATCCAATTATCTTATATCTATCTATGATTTTTGCTTAGTTTGTAGTATGTACTTGAAGGAGTGGCATCTTCAGGTATGAATGCGCTCCTAGTCTATCTTGAGTAGCATTCCTGTGTACTTTTGCACTCCCTATCAAACAGAGCGCCTTGATTAGGTGGTACATATAGGTGTGCTTGCTCCTCCTCTCATTGGTTGCTGGATGCATGTAGAGGTGACTAGGAGCAGCACACCATATGTGCAGAGTCCGCGCTCCTGGACATAGATGCCCAATGGCATAGGTAGTTTTAGAGTAGGACCTGCCTGACTGAGACCACCGTGGCGCTGGGTAGGTGGGCACAGATGTGTTTTGATCAAAATATATCGGCTAAGAACCTCAGATTTTATCATATCAGAATGAGGGCTTAGTTTATACAGTATATATTTTATAGTTTACATCTATTTTGTTAGTGCATTAAATATTTTAATCGATCTATGTATCATCTATCTTTACACTCTGTATACATTTAACTGTACACAATTAACCAAAGTAAATCCCTTTCAGTCCATTATAAAGGTGTTATATATAAAGGTGTTCTATGTTATTTTAGCATTATGTTAGTCACCTAACAGGGAATGTGTGTTTTGATGGATTTGGAACAGTAAAGACATGTTACATATGGCTTTCCATAGACATCATTCACCTCGGGCACACCTAGGTAGTGTGGCCTCAATCACAGATTCTTCCTAATGGTGGCCTGGCGACACCGGAGTGTTCTGTCTCACAGATTGACGAGCCCTCTGCTGCCGATTTACAGTTCCATGGCAGCCACTCTGGAGCCGAGACACATCTGGAGTGGAGTAATTCAGGGATGCAGGGGCCAGTCTTGGCTGGAGTCTTAAATGAGAGCAGCTGATGAAAGCCAACACTACCTCCCGGAGCCCCGGCCAATTCCTTGGCCCATTTGCTAATGTAAACAAAGATGGTAGAAGCACACAATGACCTTCTGCTACAGCGCTGACATTATTCCTATCACTCTAGCCAGAGCCCAGAGAACATTCCTAATTCATTTTATCTGATCACATCTCATGTTCCATGTCTTCTGTCATCACAGTGTATTCACAGCAGTACATTATTCCTCATATGCACATTACTGGCCGGGAGCTCGCAGCAAAGTGTGAAATTATTAGTAAAATATTTCTCTTGTATACCGGGGATACCACGCAAATCTATAAACTGCCTGTTTTAAATGGATTTTTTTTTTTTTTTGCTTTTGTTCACAGGAAACAAAATGAAAAAAATAATAAAAATAATTCACTTTAATAATATACTGTAAATAAAGATGAGCAAAGTATTCAAAAATTTGATTTGACTGCTTCACCAAAATTTACAAAGACATTTTCTTTGTGACTAATGACTTTGTCACGAAGCGCATTACTTTGTAAGTAGTGGGTGCAATGACAGGGAGTCGAGATTGCGCTGCCCCCATCATTGTACCCCTTCAATTCACTCAACACTGAATATAAAATTTGTTTATGTGGCAGCACTATTGACTTGCAGCACTGGGATCCTAGGTTCGAATCTGACCGAGGACAACATCTGCATAGATTTTGTATGTTCTCCACGTGTTTGGGTGGGTTTCCTCCGTGTACTCGATTTCCTCCCACACTCGAAGAACATACTGATAGGGATCTTACACTGTGATTTCCACTGAGGACAGCTTGATGATAATGTCTGTAAAGCGCTACGGAATATAGTAGCACTATATAAGTGAGTATAATAAATAAATCAACGCTTTGCACAATTTCTGAAGTCTCAGAATTCAGCCATCAGTGTAAGTGTTCATACACACATGAATTTGGCTCTGGTGGGTTTTTATTACCTGGTAAAAAACACCAGAATAAGCACAAGCGTTTTTTTGGCACCTGCTGTTCTTTGTGCTACTATTTGCGTACACCAGATGTTGCACCAGAATTATGGTGTAAGATGCACCAAAAAGAATGTCATTTTAATTTTCGACAAATATATAAACTGTTTTCTCCAGAATTTTTACCATAAAGAATGCATCACGCCAGAAATCTAATATATAAAGCTGAGTGTATGTGTGTGTGTGTGTATGTCCGCTAAAGGAATCCGCACCGCTGCAGCTACAATCACAAAATTTGGCACACATGTACATCAGGTGTCCGGGAAGGTTTTAGAACAGTTTTCAGCTCTCCAGGACGTACCGTTCCTGAGATATTCCCAAAAAAATGCATTAGCCAATAGAAGCCTGGTCACATGACCCTTATCAGCCAATAGAAGCTCACAGGCAATCTCCACACACCAGGTTTCTATGACAACCTAGCCAGTTCACTGCTGTAGGTCTGCATTAAAGAGGCAGAGCGCTGCGGATGACAATGGTTCGGTTACCATAAATATAGCATATGTTTTAGACTAATTCATCATCAATCATTACCTCATATAATGTAAATTTCACATATTTACTGTTCAGTAGTAATAAAAGATGTATTCTTCCACTGCTACCCACCTTCCTCCTAAATTACTATGGCATCGACCTGTAATTCAAGCCACCGTCAAAAGAAGGACTTAAAAGCCCCACCCCCAGATCCCACTAAGTCACGCCCTGACTCAGTCAGGCCATGCCCCTTCCATGCCGCATTTGATCGGGATTAAAAATATAGGTAAAAATCACCTTCTTTCAGCTGCAGGGGTGGGGGAGGGTGACTTTCTCCCTGCAGCTCATTGCTCAGACTGCACAGTGCTGCTGGCCGGTGAGATCTGGCTTTCTGGGGTGAAGACAGTGGCCACTCTAGCTGCTGTGGAGGTCACAGTTAAAGGGGCGGGCTGCTGTAGAGGTCACTGTTAAAGGGGCGGGCTGATGTAGAGGTCACTGTTAAAGGGGAGGGCTGCTGTAGAGATCACTGTTAAAGGGGCGGGCAGCTGTAGAGGTCACTGTTAAAGGGGCGGGCAGCTGTAGAGGTCACTGTTAAAGGGGCGGGCTGCTGTGGAGGTCACAGTTAAAGGGGTGGGCTGCTGTAGAGGTCACTGTTAAAGGGGCGGGCAGCTGTAGAGGTCACTGTTAAAGGGGCGGGCAGCTGTAGAGGTCACTGTTAAAGGGGCGGGCAGCTGTAGAGGTCACTGTTAAAGGGGCAGGCTGCTGTAAAGGTCACTGAAGGGGCAGGCTGCTGTAGAGATCACTGTTAAAGGAGCGGGCTGCTGTAGAGGTCACTGTTAAAGGGGCGGGCTGCTGTAGAGGTCACTGTTTAAGGGGCGGGCTGCTGTAGAGGTCACTGTTAAAGGGGCGGGCCGCTGTAGAGGTCACTGTTAAAGGGGTGGCCCGCTGTAGAGGCCACTGTTAAAGGGGCAGGCACTGTAGAGGGCACTCTCGATATCTTTTAACGACACACACACACAAACAGTAAAATAAATAAATTAAATATACCCGGGCGAAGCCGGGTCCTTCAGCTAGTGAGTTATAAATGTCAAAGTGAGGGGGGGGGCTTACAAATTGGCGCATATTACACATGATTTATAATCCTCTTATCAGTAGAATTTTCTCAAATTGTTGCAGACAATTAAGGCAGCTTATGTGATGATGTTTTGTGTAAAAAGTCGCATTTATGAAAAGAAAAAGCAGCTTGTGGGAACAAGTGATAGGTAAGTATTAAAACAGGATGCGTATATTTTTATCTAATAGAAATTAGCTAAACTGTAGGGTTTTGTCTCTAAATTGACATTGAACCAAAAAAACAATAACAAAAATGTCCCAAGTCTGAGACAAAAGTCTCAACCAGTGGAAATGTCACAAATATGCTTCAAAAGTCGCAAATATATTTCAAAAGTCGCAAGTGTGGTCTGGCAGGGTTGGCTAAAATGGCGCATTTCTGTTTTAAAAAGTCACATTTTCAAGCTATTGGCGTTAAAATGTCGAAAATCAAGAGAAATAGGCAAATAATCAAGCCTGTATTTTAAAAAAAGTCACATTTTAAAAGTGGCATGCGTCTTTTGGTATATGAGGTGAAACAAGTCACCACTTTTGATTTGTAATGTTAGTATTTTTGGCGCAAATTACGCCATTAGTGATAAATGTCCCCCGGTGTCTCTTACTACTAGCATTTTCTAGTGTGATTCCATAGTACTTTTTGATCGACGGATATAAATTTTTTTGCAAGGCGAGGTAACCAAAAAAATGGCTGTTCTGGCACCATTTATATATATTTTTTACGGCATTCACCCGTCGTGTAGACCATGTGATATTTTTATAGAGCTGGTCGCTATGGACACTCCGATACCTAATATCTCTATCTGTTATTTAAATTTTATTTATTTATTTATGTATTTATTTATTTATTTATTTATTATTGTAAATGGCTTGATAAGATTAAGTGGTGTTATTTTCACTCCAAATGTTTATTTTTTATCTTTTTTAAACTGTTTTTTTTTACTTTTTACTTTTCTCCCACTATGGGACTTCAACTTTTTGGAATCTAATCCAGTTTACAATCCAGTGAAATAAATGCGGTATTGCACTGTATTGAACTGTCAATTTTACACTGACAACTTGCCTATAAGACCAAGTCTGGCCTTAGATTCCCTGTGGGTTGATGCCCAGGAGGCCGCCTGAGCCTTCCTCATGGCCTCTAGCCAGGTACTTAATAATTTGATAATCTCAGCATTAATTAAAGGGGTTGTGCAGGCCATATATTATTGATGACCTATAGTCGGGATATCCGGCACCCCCACCAATCAGCTGTTTGAAGAGGAGCGCTGCTTCCTGTTCATTACACTGCCCATTGTCTAGGAAATTGGTCAACAAACCGAAATGCTGTGACTTTTCCATTGACTTGCAAGGTCAATTGAAAAAGGTGGAATTCGCTGACAGGCTGGTGTTACATAGTAACATAGTTTATAAGGCTGAAAAAAGACATCTGTCTATCCAGTTCCACCTGTTATCCTACAAGTTGATCCAGAGGAAGGCAAAAAACCCCCTGTGAGGTAGAAGCCAATTTTCCCCACTTCAGGCAGAGAGTTCCATAGTCTCACTGCTCTTACAGTAAAGAATCCTCTTCTATGTTTGTGTACAAACCTTCTTTCCTCCAGGCTCAGGGGATGTCCCCTCATCACAGTCACAGTCCTGGGGATAAATAGATCATGGGAGAGATCTCTGTACTGACCCCTGATATATTTATACATAGTTATTAAAACTCCCCTCAGTCATCTTTTTTCTAAAGTAAATAACCCTAATTTTGGTAATCTTTCTGGGTGCTGTAGTCCACCCATTCCAGTTATTACTTTAGTTGCCCTCCTCTGAACCCTCTCCAGCTCTGCTATGTCTGCCTTGTTCACAGGAGCCCAGAACTGTACACAGTACTCCATGTGTGGTCTGACTAGTGATTTGTAATGTGGCAGGACTATGTTCTCATCACGGGCATCTATGCCCCTTTTAAAGCAACCCATTATCTTATTGGCCTTGGCAGCAGCTGTCTGACACTGGTTTCAGCAGCTTAGTTTGCTGTTTACTAAAATTCCTAGGTCCTTTTCTATGTCAGTGTTACCCAGTGTTTTACCATTTAGTATGTACTGGTGAC
The DNA here is from genome assembly GCA_900303285.1 of Rhinella marina. Taxonomy (NCBI): domain Eukaryota; kingdom Metazoa; phylum Chordata; class Amphibia; order Anura; family Bufonidae; genus Rhinella; species Rhinella marina. The sequence goes on along the minus strand of ONZH01007067.1, from coordinate 57,845 downwards.
TTGCATTATTCCTTCCCATGTACATAACCTTACATTTGTCAGTGTTAAACCTCATCTGCCACTTCTCTGCCCAAGCCTCCAGTCTATCCAGATCCATCTGTAGCAGTGTACTGTTCTCTTCTATGTTAATTACTTTACACAGTTTAGTGTCATCTGCAAAAATTGATGTTTTACTGTGCAAGCCTTCTACAAGACATTAATAAATATATTGAAGAGAATAGGGCCCAATACTGACCCCTGTGGTACCCCACTAGTGACAGTGACCCAATCTGAATATGTGCCGTTAATAACCACCCTCTGTTTTCTATCACTGAGCCAGTTACTTACCCACATACAGACATTTTCTCCCAGCCCAAGCATTCTTATTTTATATACTAACCTTTTATGCAATACAGTGTAAAATGCTTTGGAGAAGTCCAGATATACAACATCCATTGATTCGCCATGGTCAAATCTAGAACTTACCTCCTTATAGAAACTGATTAAATTGGTTTGACATGACCGATCCCTCATGAAGCGATGCTGATATGGAGTTATTTGCTTATTTTCATTGAGGTACTCCAAGATAGCATCTCTTAGAAAACCTTCAAACAGTTTACCCACAACAGATGTTAAACTTACCGGCCTATAGTTCCCAGGCTCTGTTTTTGGGCCCTTTTTGAATATTGGCACCACGTTTGCTATGCGCCAATCCTGTGGAACACTCCCTGTCAGTATAGTGTCCTTAAATATCAGAAATAAGGGTCTGGCTATGACATTACTTAATTCTCTTTGGATATGGGGGTGTATGCCATCCGGTCCTGGCGATTTGTCTATTTTAATCTTTTTAAGACACCGCTGTACTTCTTCCTGGGTCAGACAGGGCACTTTTAATAGAGAATTTACTTTTATATACTGCATTTCACCTGACAGTTTATTTTCCTAAGTGAATACAGTGGAGAAAAAAATATTTAGTAGCTTTGCTTTCTCCTCATCGCTCTCTGCAACCCCCCCCTCATTACTCTGTAAGGGGCCAACACCTTCAGGTTTATACTTTTTACTATTTATGTAATTGAAGAATATTTTAGGGTTAATTTTACTCTCTTTGGCGATTAATCTCTAGGTCTCTAGTTTGGCTGCTTTTATTTGTCTTTTACATATTCTATTTTCTTCCTTATAGTTTTTCAATGCTTCCTCGCTTCCCTCCTGTTTTAGTGATTTAAATGCTTTCTTTTTGTCATTTATTTTTTTCTTTACAGTTCTGTTTATCCACATTGGTTTTTTCACGTTTCTTAACCTTTTATTCCCATAAGGTATGTACCTCTCACAATTAGATATTAGGATGGTTTTAAAAATATCCCATTTTGTGGCTCCGTTTTTATTTTTTTAAGGACTTTGTCCCAGTTAGTTAGGCCTATGGCCTCTCTTAGTTGGCTAAATTTAGTTTTTTTGAAGTTTGCTATTTTTAGTATTTTGTTAATTGATGAATCTACCTTTCATCTCAGTGGGAAGGTCAGTCATCACAGCATTAGAATCTGAGGCTCAGAAAATCCACGTATCCTTATTAAGCACATGAGGGAGTCACCCAAAGTAAACATGTCCTGTGCAATGAGCAGGCGCAAAGTCTACGGTTCCTTCTACGGCTCCACCCTAGAATACTGCCAGTGACCACGCCTACTTGGAAATGGTAAGACAATGTCTTATGCCACAGATAGATGAAGGTCAGCCAAATGTAGCCTATGAGCAGGATGGTGCATCTCATCATTTCAAGTTGTATGTTTCCCAATACCTGTAAGAAACATTAACTGATCTTTTGATTGGCGCTCCTGAATAAACGATACACAATGATGTGCTGGTCTCTATGATCACCAGATCGAATTCCCACAACTTCTTTCTGTGGGGCTACACAAAGGCCTATTGTATCTGGATATAAACCACCTGTGATGACGCATCATATAAAAGTGAAGTCCATATCATAGTATGGAGCTCGCATAGTGAAGGAGAGCGCACTGCGCATGTACACCCACCCTTAATTTCTATGAGACTACCACAAATAGCCAAGCACTGGCTCGGCTTTTTCTGCTAGCCCCATAGAAGTGATTGAAGAGGTGGCGGTGCTTGCGTGGTCCACTTTCCATTCATTTCAACGAGACTTCTGAAAATAGCTAGAATTCTGAGAATTCTGAAGCTTCTGAAAATTGCTCAGAAGAAAGGAATGGAGGGTGTCCATAGAATGGAATGGAGGGTGTCCGCGCATGCATGGTGCGCCCTTCTTCACTTTGTGGGCTCCACTTTAAAGATAGGTGTGAGTATCAGAGGTGGGATCCACACCTATGAGACATTGGGGGCATATCCTAGAGGTATGCCCCTAATGTACAAGACGGGCCAACCTCTTTAATGCTGAGAGCATCAGATCATTATTAATGTTGAGCGAGCATGCTCGGCCGAATACTATATTCGTTCGAGCATGGCTATGCTTGGCACATCATGGTGTTCGGCCGAACACCGCGTGTGCTCGAGCGCCATGCTCGAGTCCCCTCCCTGCACGCTACTTAGCCAATTAGCGTGCGGGGAGGTACTGGCATTCACTGTAATGCCGTAGCCATGTTGGCTACTGGCATTACAGTGATTGGCTGGCCGGGAACGCATAATCGGGTGCTATATAGCACCCGGTGACATGTGACCCGTCTCAGTCTTAGTCAGGGAGAGCTGCTGCAAGGAGGGACAGATAGTGAAAGGATAGAAATTGGCTAGCCAGGGCTAGTTTTTGTGTTTAAAAGACCCAAAAGCCCCTTTAAGGGCTATTATATCTGGCTGCAATATTTTTTTTTGGGGGGGGCAAAAATTGCGCAAGGTTGCCTGACCTAAACACCACCTGTACAGCGTGTGCATTATAACTTTTCTGCATCCTATATACCTGACATCCGGAGTCATTTTTTCTGCAGCTAATCAAAGCGACATTACCTGTGCTGCATCTGCTGTATAACGTTTGTGCAAGCAGGGACAGATAGTGTAGGGATAGGATTTGGCTAGGCAGGGCTAGTTGTTCTGTTTAAAAGACCCAAAAGTCCTTTTAAGGACTATTGTTCTATCTGGCTGCAATATTTTTTTTCTTTTGGGGCAAAAATAACGCAAGTTTGCCAGACCTAAACACCACTTGCGCAGCGTGTGCATTATAACGTTTTTGTATCCTATATACCTGACATCCGGTGTCATTTTTTCTGCCGCTAATCGAGGCAACATTATCTGTGTTGTGTGTGCATTATAATGTTTTTGTATCCTAAATACCTGACATCTGGTGTCATTTTTTCTGCCGCTAATCAAGGTAACATTACCTGTGTTGCGTGTGCCTTATAATGTTTCTGTATCCTATATATACCTGACATCCGGTGTCATTTTTTCTGCCACTAATCAAGACGACATTACCTGTGTTGCTTGTGCATTATAACGTTTTTGTATCCTAAATACCTGAAATCCTGTGTATTTTTTCTGCCGCTAATCAAGGCTACATTACCTGTGTTGCGTGTGACTCATAACGTTTCTGTATCCTAAATACCTGACATCCGGTGTCATTTTTTCTGCTGCTAATCAAGGCAACATTACCTGTGTTGCTTGTGCATTATAACGTTTCTCTATCCTATATACCTGACATCTGGTGTCATTTTTTCTGCCACTAATCAAGATGACATTATCTGTGTATTGGAGTGCCTGTTCCATGTAATTTTTGGCAGCCATTTCACTTTGTGCATATGCTTTATGAGTGTAGGAGTCCCATGACATGAACAATTGTACCACAATGTGAATGAGGCCCTCCTTTATGTGATATACCGGTTGTATCGGAGTGCCTCTTCCTTGTAATTTTTGGCAGCTCTTGCACTTTATGTACAAGTAAATATGTTTCCTAACAATATTTCCTCTTAAATCAATGTTATCTTTGGTTTTGGGGGGTATTCTTGTCATTCCATAAAATTGGCGTAATACTCGGAACAACATCATTCCCAGCAGCGACTTTGTAGTCCAAGATGCATCCAGACATCCTCCCCATGCTGTTCCCAAACCATTTCAGTGGTGTTTCCACCATTTTCTCACCTTTCCCTATGAACCAGACACCTTCCCCTCTTCAGAGCAGTGGGTGCCTGGTTTAGTGCTCGGGTTCTCCCATTGACTTCCATTGTGCTCGGGTGCTTTGACTTCCCATTGACTTCCGGGTGCTCGGGTGCTTGGGTCGAGCACTCGAACACCGCCTAGTGCTTGACCCAAGCACCGAGCACCGAGCACCCGAGCACTACGGTGCTCGATCAACACTAATCATTATGTAACAGGTGGGTGGCTGTGAGGAGAGCTTGGTCGGCCCCCTGGGTATCAGCCCACCGGGATAGTTCCCTGTAGGGTCCAGTCCACCCCTGCACAGTACAAATTTACAAATGTTAGCAAATGTTGGATTGCAGGCCAATCAAGCTTAAAGATTAGGTAGCCTTATTATAGGAAAAAGATGTAATAAAAAAGTAATAATAATAATAATTAGCCCTTATTATGGTTTAGTTGTACAATGCATAGGCACAATCTATATATAGTGCTCTGAGTGCACTTAGTGGAGCTGGTATTGGGTGGCCTATGAGATCACTCGAGCACAGCATGCTGACTTGTACATTATTGCTTAGAGTAGTGGCTGCAGTTAAATTAACAACATGTTGTTAGAAGAGGACAATTGGGCATTGTACAGAGCATGTTTTATCTATAATTGATTGCACTTACCTGCAGGTTGCTGCCAGTAAATTTCCTGGCCATAAGTATAAACATTGTAAAATTATTGGCCAAAAGTTCTAGTACTTTTGCAATTAGTTCAGACTCTTGCGCTCACTGGGACATGTAGTTGTTTAGTTTCAAATCGGCCTGAAATGGGGCTTTGTTCTTCCTGTGGGCTGAAATCAACAGCATAACTGCACAATTTTATGAGAAGTGATATCTGACTGCGTTTTGCAAATAACATTCCGGGATATTACATTCTTTAACATTTCACTTGCCTTGAATGTGTAACTACTTGTTTGCTGTAAGCATGCAGTTTATCACGTAAGATGTGCAATTTCTAAGCAATTTATATTCGGTTCTCTTAAATAGATGGCGCTTTTGAATAATGAATGAACCGAGAATTTATTTAGTAAAAACAACCATAAAGAGATGTTTTGTTATTCATGGCGCTGTTAATGCCCCATATCTACATGATGAGACGCTGAGTGATGAAGAGCAGAGCTGAGGTTCTTCAGTTTTAGATGAAACATCAGTTGCTCTTGGTATGAAATAACCATACGGCAGACACTCACCGCTCTCTGTTCATACTGCTCCAGTGATGATTGTGCATTGTGGCATCAAATAGTCGCAAAAAGTGTTAACTGTTTGTCTAGCTGTGTGAATGGTACTTTTTACTTTCACTTTGTGCCAGTCATCTAATAGCGCTTATGTCTAATTTACTAAGAGGTCATAAACACTTATTTAAGCCATATTCTTATCAGTAATATAAGAACTGAGCTATGAGTGTTTATAATGTCAGAGAGCAGAGATAAGGAGTCCATCATCTCCTTAACTGACAGAAAAGAGAAAAAAATACAGAGACCGCTTCTAGTGCATCTCAGCTAACTACAGAAAAAACAGCTCCATATTTGTAAACAAAAAAATACCAATTTAAAAAAAGATTTTTAGCTCAAAATGAGTACAATGCAATAATAAAAAAATGCGCCCAAAGGTGTACTTAGCCTTTAATTGTTCATTTTTACAATAATCCAAGGTGTTGAAGAAGTCCATAATAAATTATTTGGTGAGCTACAGTAAGAATAGTGAGTAGTAATTTTACTGGTAACCTAGGGTGGTAAAAGAGAGTTAAGAGTAAGTTCTCTGGAATGGGACAGTGAAAGGGTTCATAGCAATAGTACATTTGTAGGTGGTCTAGGCTAGTGAAGGGCATAAGAAGCATGATGTTGATTCAATTTATTCAGACAACAACCATTACCAAGAGTCCAAACAGTGCCAACACAGTCTCCATTTGCCTTATTAGCCCTACAACTGGACAATGTTATCTAGTCCTTTTCCTCTAATTGCTCCTGATTGCTCCTGATGATTCCTGTCACTCAACACATGCCACCTTACCTGATCACCTCTTCAGGCCTGTTTAGTAGTACAAATACCACTACGTCCCACTGTCACAAACTGTCTTAGTAGCCCTGCCACAGAAGAAAGGAAGGTGTAAGGGTGGACTGCCTCCCCTTAAAGTCCTTTTAGTTCATCTTGTGCTGTCTGTGAGTACACAAGATAGACAAGTGCATGCTTCTACTTAAAAGCCCTACTTTCATGATATAATACCACTGTAGCGTGAACTTTTTACATTTTCCATAAATTTTAACCGAACGCCAATATATATGTACCGTATTTTTCTCCCCGTAAGAATGCGTCTTATGGGGAGAAAAATACGGTACATATATATTGGTGTTCGGATGAAATGTATGGAAAATGCACCGGAGGACAAGGAAGCGGTGAAGACTCTGTACTCACCACTTCCTGGTTCTTTGTTCAGCTGTGCTGTGCTGCGCACAGCGTGAGGGCGCTCTGGGTCCTCACGCTGTGCGCGCCTGGTCACAGCACAGCCAGAAGCTGAAGGAAGAAGAGAGAGCGCGGGTGGAGGAGCGTTGTCGTCCAGGAGCTGCAGCTTTAATGTGAATACTATCCACCAGTGTATTTTTTTTTATTTAAATCCTGCTAAAAAGCACCTTTGAAGCATGAAGACAATGCTTATTACTCATCTGTTCTGTTGCCAAAGCTGTATGCAGTTTGTTACAAATGTCTATTCTGTAAAGCGTGTCTCAAGAGAGGAGAGGTGAAGAAAGGCAAAAACAAGTGTATTATATTATATACAACAATGTAACATGCTCTTCTGGGATAGAAAGTCATCAAGAAATTAAGAACATTAGAGTTATTCTACACACAGATGTGAACATTGGATGTGAACTTTCCAAGCCCTCATGTGCTATTATAAGGTGATGTCATAATTATATTTCTTTGCCGTCAAAGGTCTCCATTGGTTTAACTCTCATTGAATACCATCTGCTAAAACGAATAGAATGAAGCCGTTTCCGATTTAATTGGCCCAGTGGTTAAACATGGAATATATGTACATAACACATTACTGTGACCCGTTCACACAACTATAGTATGTTGTCTTAAAGGGGTTTTTATGCTATATTATACTGTATATAATATACTGTAACTTCCCCAATATACACAGTACACAATGCCTTGCAAAAATGATTCCCCCTCCCTGTGTTTTCTGTTTTATTGCATTACAATAAATTAAAATAGATTTTTATTTAAATGTTATATAATGGACCTGATAACATAGCCCAAATTGAACAGTGGAAAGAAAAAATGACTTATCTTCGGTGCATACATATTCATGCTCTTTGCTGTATGAGTCCCCTACATTAACTTTAGTTCAAGAAATTAACTTCAGAAGTCACCTAATTAGTTGAATAATCAGGTCCCCCCCCCATGTTTAAAGTGTCATGATGTGATCTGTCACATGATGTGAGTGTAACTACACCTGTTTTGAAACACTACTATGCAAGCAGAATGAAGACCAAGGAGCTCTCCAAACAAGTCAGAAACATGTCCTCCAGAATTCAGGATCCAAAAAGTAGCAAAACAGGGCTTTTGTGGGCAAAAATTTAGGGATTTTGTTGCATTTTTACATTTTACAAAACTCAAGTTTTATCAACTGAGACATTTTAAAAAGTTGCAAAAAAGTAGCAAAATTACTCCAGAAGGGGGTCGGTGTAAAAAACTATAGTAGCATTTCTAGACAAAGTGTTCAAAGGTTTAAAGATCTGACAAATCCCAAACTTTGAACATCCCACGGAATGCTATTAAATCCATTAAAATAAAATGGAAAGAATATGGCTCAACTACAAATCCACCCACCAAAACTCACAGACAGAGCAAGGAAGACTTTAATCAGAGGTTCAACAAAGATACCAACAATAACACTGAAGGAGCTCTAAAGATGCAAAGTGGAGAAGGAAGTACAGTATTTGTCCATAGGACCACCATAAACCATACACTCCATAGAGAGGCGCTTTATGAAGAGTGGCCAGAGAAAAGCCATTGCTTAAAGAAAGCATACGGAAATATTTTTGAAGTTCACCAAATAACATATGATAGATTCCCCAAACACATGGACTCTGGTCACATGAGACTTTCTAGCTATCATGGGAAATGCAATGTGTGGCACAAACCCAAGTACAACATTCCCACAGTAAAGCATTATGGTGGTAGCTATTGAGATCCTTTTCATTGACAGGGACTGGCAAACTGTTCAGGGTTGAAGAACATATGGATGCAAGTAAATACTGGGAAAAAAATTTCAAAACATGTTTTAGTCTGAAGAAAATTGAGATTATCCTAACCATGCTGTTAAAGGTAGACTAGAATGGTTTAAAATTAATTTCCCGGATAGGTCATCAATATTAAATTGTTGGAAGTCATACACTCAGTACCCCCCACAATTTGCTGTTTTTGATAGCTACTGGCTTTGGAAACTGTACACTGGATGGAAGGCTTCATCCATGGTGTAGTTTCTTGTGTTTGCATATTGCAGCCTAGCTCCCAGTTTTTACACAGGGGATCGAAACTTGTGCTTCTCGCTCCATCCACTATATAGTTTCCAGCACCGGCAGTTGCCCGAAACCCCCACCATTCTGATATTTATGACCTATCATAAGAATAGGTCACCAATGTCTAAATACTGGAAAACTTCAAAGCCAAGAGGGCAAATAATTTTATGATGTACTATAGGTCTTCATGTGGTCAGCAGCTTGGGTGCAAGAAGATTGTAACTCTTGTCCATACAAGCGATTCTTGGTGTGAAAACTTTAAAGGGACACTTCCATTAGAATGGGGTATTTTTTAAGATCTTAATCTTCATATGTAGCAAATGTTAGAAATGTTTTGGCTGTACTGTACCTTTGTAAATCAAATATAAAACACTGTTCTTCTCAGCAGTCAGCACAAGAGATAAAACCTCCAATAGAGGTAGGTAATTCAATGTCAGTTTACTTATAAGGCGAAGATGTTATCTGAAGGGTAATCCTCATGATAATTGTAGGTGTACAATTGGGATTACAGCTTTATTCACATAAGAACATTATGTTTATTAGGGAAGTTGTTTAAATTGTATACCATATGAATACTGGAGCACTTCCTTTATGTATTTATACATATGTGTCTCATATCTCCTTATATTTTAATGGCCCATAAATTATACCTGTTTAGTGGCAGATCCCTTCTTCTTTGTCCACTGACCTGTAAAATAGTTGCTGCTATATTCAGTGATTCATCCAAAACAATTCAGATTGACAAGAATCCAGACTTTTTGGGGACATTTGTAACAAATTTGATTAATTTAGAATAAATTTGAACATCTCTACTGAACTTGTATGATATCCTCTAGTAAAATAAATGATATCTTTCTCCGATGTTGTATTTATCACTGACCTACTGCCAAACTTTTTATTATGATAATGGATACACTAATTACACTAAAAGAAGCAACTCAAAGATATTAGGGTAAGGCTGCATGGTCAGCTGACTGTGTGGTCATACCCTTACAGTTTTTCATTTATTCATTCTAAGTATGCTTTATTTCACCAAGACGTTCTATGATTGCAATAGATCTACATGGAGTTTAGATGTTCTACCCATATTTGTTTGTGTGGTTTACCTCCAACAATTGGCTTCCTGTGACATTGTCCCTTGTGTGTATGTGTTTAAGCTAAAGAAATTAGATTAGGATACCCAGTGGGGACAAGCATTAGTGTGAGTGATGACAATCTCTGTACAGGAATATGAAATATGGTGGCGCTACGTAAACAAGAAAGAAATAATTATAAAACTCAGCTCACAAGTGGGACTACGGATATTGCTTCAAAACATAGGGGGAGATTTATTATAGTCCGGAAGCACATACTTGGCTATGATACCCAAGTGCACTTCACACTGCACATAAATGCTGTGCCAAATTTATGATGAGGAGTATGGTGGGAAAAAGTCAGGCAGTTTGTAACTTTTTCATGCCACATATGAAGTGTATCCTTGTCACGTTCTGTCACTCGTTCATAGCCCGTCCTAGGCAACAGCGTACAACTAGTCGACGGTCCCTAGCCTAGGTATGTGCTGGGGTGTACAGGAAGGGGAACAATGAGGAGAACACAATAAACAAACGACAGAACACACACACACAATATCAGGAAGTCACCAAAGCAAAAATCAAACCAGGAAGTCACGTCAAAAGCCAAGGGAGCGAGCAGGAACGAATTCAAATGAACAAGCCGAGGTCAAAACCGAGAGGTACCAAAGTACAAAGGGATGAGACGGGGACGTAGTCAAACACAAACACAAGCCGAGGTCAAGTACAATAGTCACAGATAATCACAAACCGCAAGCATTGGAAATAAGACCAATCACAGGCAACTTGTGGCCAGCAGGCTGCCTGTTTAAATAGGCCCAGCAGATGGGTCACGTGATGTGGCCAACATCATGTGACCCAAATCAGAAACCTCAATACACCTGAGTGGCGACCCCTGCTGCTTGTAGTCCAGGGTATGGAAGACGCTGGCCGCGCTTGTGAAGCGTGTGTCGCCGGGTCCTCCCCTCCCCTGGGTTTCTAGGGATACGAGGTTGCCGGCTCCCCGTTACAATCCTAATGATCAATGTGGCCCATAATGTGAACATGTACCTCGTGTTACTTCAGTATGTTGTGTATTAACAGATCAGAGGGGCTGGGAGGAGAAATCAGGAGCTAGGCATGTTTATAAATGATAAGTGATTTCCCTTATGATCAGGCTTGCAACAGATTTACTAAAGGAGTCCATAAAGACCGGTACAGTTGTTCAAATTGCCCATAAATGTTCAATGAGTCACTGAGTCATGGACAAAAGATCTTTCTGGGAAAGCTCTATCAAAGAAAAGTTTCTCTTTCATGAATGATTTTTCTTTGATCGAAAGATCTTTCGTCCAACTATCAGGCGAAAATATTAAACACAGCTGATTTCTATTCAAACGATAACAGTCTAAAATGACCATTCATTGTTAAATATCAACTGACAAACATTTGTTTCGATTGAAATAGTCTATATTGATCAACTTTAGTCTTATGTATGCAGCACAGCTTCTAACGGTAGATCCATCTGGTGGCAGTTGAAGGATGAAACTGAGCATGTGTGTCCACCTCAGTGATGTCACTGAATTGGACAGAAAAATAAGGAAAATAACAAACAGCAGGTGGTGGTATACAGATGTATTTTATTGTATAAGTCAGTAGCTATACTAATTTTTTAATTACATTCAATTACAAAAGTATTCAGATCCAGGTGCTGGTTTGAAAAATGTACAGTATATTACATAAAACAACCCCTTTAATATTGAAAAACTTTCTGTTACATTTCACTTTCAATTTTTTTGTTTTCCTCTTGTTACATTTAACCTTCTACTTTTGTGTTCCAAGTTCTCAATAAAGAGGAAAAAATACACCTTTTTTCAAGCTGGTGTATACTAGACATGATAGACTGGCAGTTCAGGTGAGTATGAAAGAGATTACTGCTTCAAATTTGATGACTTTTCCACCCCCAGAGGAATATTTGGTAGAAAATAAATGGACCATTTATACGTCTGCTGGTTTCTATTGCGAAAGAGCAACTGACCCTGCAAATCAGCATAGAGACGCTGTGAACGATTTTGTTAGCTTTTTAGTGTAACACCCTTTAGCAATTCATTGGAGCCGTGTGAAGGGAGAGTGTTTGACTCTATCAGTAAACAGCGGACAAGAAACGTCTGTTTATCAATGATGGCTGGATGATATAAAATGTTTATTCAGAAAGAATGCTGCTTTTTTTCACAGCCAAGCAACGTTAGAATCAACACAATTTCTTATGGACGAAGGAATTTACTGCACTTGTACACTGGGATCTCTGATTTGCAGGTACAGTGGTTCCATAGTGCTGGAGCTGGTGACTGACTTTCACTGCCTACCATATAACCTTTGATGACAAATCTGTGTTTTACCTTAAATTCGGTTTACAATCAAAGTGCACTTTGAGGTGAGGAGATTCCTGCAGCAATTCTTGATAGAGGCCATCTGTTTATAGATAATTTTTTCCTGGCTCCAGGCACTAAGCTTTAAATACTTCTCTGTCTGTACTTGCTATCTAAACCTTTAAACCATAAAGCACTTTTTGAGCTTAAGAGCAGGTTTCTCTATGTTCTCCTATAAAACATACTCACATATGTCCTTTGGAAAATGTTTTGAGTTAAATCATTTGGTTTTACTTCCAAAACTCTTAGAATGAATTAACAGTTTTAAGTAAGAAAGATCATTTAGAATCACATCAACAGTGTACTGTATACTGTATATATAATGAGAAAATACATGTAGACAGATGTTAGGTGTACACTTTTCCCAACCTAGACACAGAATAGATAGGTCTCTTGGCTGTCCTTGTGAGTGCAGCCACCTCTCCATTCATTCTCCACCTGGCTGGGGCCACTGTCTGCTGCCTCCTTGAACTTGTCAACATGAAAGTTCTGTCCAATCTAAGGGCATCATGTTATAACAAATACTGACTCTTCAAAAACCTAAACAGCAATTTGCTCAGCCCCTGTTCTACAGCATACCACTGGCAGATCAGACGGAATGTTCAAAGTGACAGATTGCCTTTAAGCAAAGGAAAAGTTGATAACAATCTTTCTTGATGTACCATATTCTGCCCAATTTTAATATTATTACAAACCATGCAAAATGCAACAGAATTCTGTGCCGTGCCATGCACCTCACTAGACAGTTTTGTGTCTAGAAAAGAGGGCATGACTAAAGTTGGGCATACACATTGAATAGCCATGGGCCAAAAGATCGTTGGGTTGATAGCTATCGTTTCTGACTTCCTCCCGACTTTGCCATACACATACACGTTAAGTTTGTTTGAATAAGCGTATGTGTATTCACTGGGGACAGAGGAGACGATCACAGCCAGACACCTCTGGTGGTGGTTTATCCACTTGGAGAACAAAAGGATTGGGCAAAAATATTCACTGGGGCCATGCAGTGAATGGAGGGTGCCCCTTTCTTCCCTTGGGACACACACACCTTGGACTTTCTGGCGCTCCAGCCTGATGATAGGGTGGGTGTCCTTGATGTTAGGTAGATGGGAGATGGGTGCAGGACGGAACTCCCTGGTGGTGCAGACAATGCAATGGTAGCAGCAATGTAGAAGTTGGATGCAAGGCAATAAGGAAGCCAGTTAAAGGTAACAAGTCCAACAAGGTTTACTGAGGTAAACTTTGCAAATCACACGTTTAGGGACAAGTACAGTCTCTCACAATCTTTCCAAGGCTGAATATGGGAAAGCAAACTGTAAAGTAACTATAGCTAGCTTCCCAAATTTACAAAAGTCTGCAGTTCCCAAGCTGAGAGGTACAGATCTGAGATCAGATGGCCAATCCAGGCACAAAAACTAAGCAGTTTTCCTATGTTCAACTCTTGTAATCACATAGCCCTGCAGTGAAAAAGCATTAACCCTTTTAGCAGTAAATTAACTCTTTATCAGGAATCCACTGGGTGACTGCATCACCATCCATTGGTGCTCGCACTGCCCAAACATCGGGCAGTATAATACAGCCCTAAGTGGCCATGTGTCAACTCCCTGGTCATGTGAATACACCCTTAAGTTGTTTCCGCATCCTCAAAACACATATACAATTGAAATTGGGACATGCGGCAGCCCTCTAGGTACAATGGGACAGTGGACAAAATATGGAACTGTTCTGCTGGATCTGGGACATTTGGAAGGCATACCTAATACACCCTTTCCTTGCTCTCCTAATATTCTGTTCAGTTTATGTACTTTCCTCAAGTGAAAGACTGACTATAACAACTGCATGTATTCAGGGTAACTAGTACCTAGGCAACTTTCTGCCGGATATGTGAGCTCAGGTTGCCAGTATTTGAATGCAAAAATGGTCACAGGAAGTTCTGTCTGCAGCACATTGGTGTACCGCCAATGGCGGCAGACCACGCCATGGCTATGGGGCCCATGAGGTTTGGGGGCCCGGCTGGGCTAAATCGCCCTGCCCCCTCACTTCCTAGTCTTCGGTATCCCCACTTCTCCTGTCTGTCTCCTCATCCCTGCAGTCCAGTGTAGGTCTTGTCTTCCCTGCAGTCCAGTGTATGTCTCCTTACCCCACTCACCAGTCAAGAGATAGGTCTCCTCCTTCTTCTTTAGGTCTCCTCACCCCTGCAGTCCATGGTGCTGTGGGCTAAAGGACTTTCCTGATGTCATCCGCCCATGTGACCAGTGGGGGAGGAGTCAGAGTCGGTCTGTCCACCTGTGTGCGTGTCTGTCCCTTTGTGTGTGTGTGTCTTTCCCTGTGTGTCTGTCCCCCTGTGTGTGTGTCTGTCCCCCTGTGTGTGTGTATCTGTCCCTGTGTGTGTCTGTCCTCCTGTGTGTGTGTGTCTGTCCCCCTGTGTGTGTCTGTCCCCCTGTGTGTGTCTGTCCCCCTGTGTGTTTCTGTCCCTATGTCCTTGTCCCTGTGTGTGTCACCATCACCATGCCCACAGGGTTCCTATGTCTTGATGCAACTGCTTCAGGATGTTCTGTGGGGACAAGAAGAAGAAGATGGAAGAGGAGACAGCGCCACCAGCATGGAGTCCCGTGGGAGAGGCACAGGGAGGCACACTAAGGACGCAGGTAACACTACCACATGATCTACATTAGTGTTATCTGTAGTTTTACATAGGACTGCAGGTAACACTACCACATGATCTACAGTAGTGTTATCTGTGGTTTTACATAGGACTGCAGGTAACACTACCACATGATCTACACTAGTGTCCTATGTGGTTTTACATAGGACTGCAGGTAACACTACCACATGATCTACACTAGTGTTATCTGTGGTTTTACATAGGACTGCAGGTAACACTACCACATGATCTACACTAGTGTTATCTGTGGTTTTACATAGGACTGCAGGTAACACTACCACATGATCTACACTAGTGTTATCTGTGGTTTTACATAGGACTGCAGGTAACACTACCACATTATCAGCACTAGTGTTACTTGTGGTTTTAAATAGGACTGCAGGTACACACACACATATACAACTGTCTGTTGTATATGTCTATATATATACAGTACAGACCAAAAGTTTGGACACACCTTCTCATTCAAAGAGTTTTCTGTATTTTCATGACTATGAAAATTGTAGAATCACAATGAAATCAAAACTATGAATTAACACATGTGGAATTATATACTTAACAAAAAAGTGTGAAACAACTGTAAATATGTCTTATATTCTAGGTTCTTCAAAGTAGCCACCTTTTGCTTTGATTACTGCTTTGCAAACTCTTGGCATTCTCTTGATGAGCTTCAAGAGGTAGTCACCTGAAATGGTTTTCACTTCACAGGTGTGCCCTGTCAGGTTTAATAAGTGGGATTTCTTGCCTTATAAATGGGGTTGGGACCATGAGTTGTGTTGGGCAGAAGTCAGGTGGATACACAGCTGATAGTCCTACTGAATAGACTGTTAGAATTTGTATTATGGCAAGAAAAAAGCAGCTAAATAAAGAAAAACGAGTGTCCATCATTACTTTAAGAAATGAAGGTCAGTCGGTCCGAAAAATTGGGAAAACTTTGAAAGTGTAGTTGCAAAAACCATCAAGCGCTACAAAGAAACTGGCTCACATGAGGACCGCCCCAGGAAAGGAAGACCAAGAGTCACCTCTGCTGCGGAGAATAAGTTCATCCGAGTCACCAGCCTCAGAAATCGCAGGTTATTAGCAACTCAGATTAGAGACCAGGTCAATGCCACACAGAGTTCTAGCAGCAGACACATCTCTACAACAACTGTTAAGAGGAGACTGTTGCAGCAGGCCTTCATGGTAAAATAGCTGCTAGGAAACCACTGCTAAGGACAGGCAACAAGCAGAAGAGACTTGTTTGGGCTAAAGAACACAAGGAATGGACATTAGAACAGTGGAAATCTGTGCTTTGGTCTGATGAGTCCAAATTTGAGATCTTTGGTTCCAACCACCGTGTCTTTGTGCGACGCAGAAAAGGTGAACGGATGGACTCGACATGCCTGGTTCCCACCGTGAAGCATTGAGGAGGAGGTGTGATGGTGTGGGGGTGCTTGGCTGGTGACACTGTTGGGGATTTATTCAAAATTGAAGGCATACTGAACCAGCATGGCTACCACAGCATCTTGCAGCGGCATGCTATTCCATCCGGTTTGCGTTTAGTTGGACCATCATTTATTTATCAACAGGACAATGACTCCAAACACACCTCCAGGCTGTGTAAGGGCTATTTGGCCAAGGAGAGTGATGAGGTGCTACGCCAGATGAACTGGCCTCAACAGTCACCAGACCTGAACCCAATCGAGATGGTTTGGGGTGAGCTGGAGTGAAGGCAAAAGGGCCAACAAGTGCTAAGCATCTCTGGGAACTCCTTCAAGACTGTTGGAATACCATTTCAGGTGACTACCTCTTGAAGCTCATCAAGAGCATGCCAAGAGTGTGCAAAGCAGTAATCAAAGCAAAAGGTGGCTACTTTGAAGAACCTAGAATATAAGACATATTTTCAGTTGTTTCACACGTTCCTCCCTCGTGGAACTGAAGCCCCAATATAAAAACTATACCTTTACGAATAATACTAATAATAAATAACGCAATACTTGTTTGTGGTAAATTAGGCCATGGTGTTCATTTGGGAATTCTATACATATCGTTTGGCAATAAAAATAAACCATAAACTTTACTTTTCAAATGAAGTTCATAAACCTGCCAAACTGAAAGACCTAGACCGCCCAGCAAAAGCTGGGTGACAAAACCTCACAATAATTACAACCGCGACAAGAGGTAGGAAGGGCGGGGACTTGACTCGTCAGATTCAGTCAGCAGCTGAGAAGAACCACCATGGTTGCAGCTTTTAAAACCTCACTGCTTTCCCGCTCAAACGGAGACATCCAATCACAGCGATACAGCTACCTAGAATAGGTACCTTAAAATAGAACATAGGAAATCTGTATCCAGGCAGAAAAGGTAGCAACCACTGTAAATAGAATTAGGGGGGAGAGGGAGCATTAAAACAACAAGGGGCTACAGTCTCATGTGTCCCACACTCCTATGCAGGATGTGGAGGGGCCCTCACCATTCTATTCTAATTATCACATCCCTGATTACACAGGGAGATGTGCCGCCGATTATCAGCCATCTTTCATGCTGACGAAAGATGTTCATTAGCTGATGAACGAGCGATTGCTCATTTATCGTCTGATCGACTGATCAGTTATACGAGCCAGTTATGGAGAATGAGCGTTCCTATGAATGTTCCTGAATCCTGATAATTTCACTGATTATTATGTGGTCTAATCGGGGCTATAGATAGCAGTTTTCTGTGCACACTGCACAGATACCTAAAGATGCACCAAATTTTTTAAGAGACATTCTCTTCTTCATAATTTTGCCACATCTTACTCCACTGGACTTTTTACTAAGATCGGCATCTGAAATGTTAGTCTTAGTAAAGTGTCCCCATATATAGTATTTTAATATAGTCTTTCTAGTTTTCTGATTATGCATAATATTATTATACATTAAAAGTTTTAATTAAAATTAAATTTTTATTAAAATTTTGTTTTAGTTATATATTTCAACTTTTTTTTAAATGTTTATACCTGTCACTTACATAGCACCAAAATATTCTGCAGTTCTTAGTGGAACTCACAATCTAATTTAACAATTTTTTCCCCTTTTCTTTTATTGTTAAAGGGAATCTGTCACCAGGATTTTGGATTATTATCTGTTGTAATACATGAGTTGTACTGCAGGTACGGAGTCCAGATCGCTATTTTTATTTTTCTACGGCACACCATCCCTCCGGCTTTCAGCTACACTGAAATAAATTGTCGGGACTGCTGTGCATGCGTGCAGGAGTCCCCTTCATTATGTTAGCAAAGTGCAGCAGTCAGTGGATTGCATATTTCAGTGCAGCTTTGAGCACTGACAGGGGGGCAGTAGTAAAATATAAAGGAGCACATTTATTAAGACCGGCATTTTAGGACACAGCCAGAGGTGATCACCTGTATATATCATGTGACCGCATGATTGCTATGGACAAACCAGTCTTTATTTACATCTTGGGAGCAATAAACTGCCTTATAGGCACATGACCACTGCAGCCAATCACTGGAGAACCATTGCTGGAGCATTGTTGGATTTAATAGTACTATTCATTACTTTTTATTTCATAACATTTGCTTTCTACTTTTCATTTGTGTTATTGTACTGTATACGTATGTTATTGTTCTTGCATATCTGGGTGAATTGGAAAATTAATATAATAAATCTCCTTTTTAGATATTAAATTATTAAATTATTTTATTTGAAAATTACTGGTAAAGGTTTTTTTTAGCAGAAATCATATATTTCGCAGTAGTGTAAATATTATGAATTCATTGCCCATTAAGATATCATTCTGATATCTAAACTTACTAAGGGCCAATATCATAGGAAAGATATAGATTATCTGGCAGCAGTGCATCAAATCAGCTTAAAGGGGTTCTCCGTGAATTAAGAAAATGAAAATACCTAAATATTACTTTATTATAAATATATTCCCAAATACCTTCCATTAGCTATATTGGTTTGTTTTCTCTCGGTAGCAATCATTAGGAGAAATAAAATGGCCGCCGTCCTATTAGTACACACAAAACCTGTCCTAATCATGCAGGAGGACAAATTACTTCACAACACTGAGGTAAAGAGCTTCCTCTTCGTCCTCTCTGCTCTTCTTGTCAGGGATTATGATCCTGAATACAGATAATAAGATCTTCAGCAGAATCTCTGAAGGAAAGGAGCTCATGAGGAGACATGACGTACAGAGAGGATGGACAGGACAGATTGTGGTAATGGAGACTGTATACAAGAGCTGCTGCTCATTACTCACTTCCTCTCTGTAATTTATGTCTCCTCATGAACTCCATTCCTATAGATATTCAGTTGAAGCTCATATTAAACTGTATTCAGGATCATAATCCCTGACAAGTAGAGCAGAGAGGAGGATGAGGCAGCTCTTTAGCTCATTGTTGTGAAGTAACTTGTCCTGCTGTGTGATTAGGACAGGTTTTGTGTGTACTAATAGGACGGTGGCCATTTTGTTTCTCCTAATGATTGCTCCCCAGACAAAATGAGCCATTATAACTAATGAAAGGTATTTGGGAATATATTTATAATAAAGTAATATTTAAGTATTTTAATTTTCTTAATTCCCGGAGAACCCCTTTAAGGACCATTTTCATTTATAATTTCAGCGAATTGCTTAATATATGAGATAATATTAAAATACCAGATTATAAAACATTTAAAAAATAACAGGTTATACTATTATATTAGGGTAAGGAGCAACATACTGGGTATATACTGTATATGCCTTGGGGTGAGTCAGAATTTTACAGGCTTAGAGAATGTAAACCATGCGTGTTCTCCAAGCCTAATGGGCTCTGGCATATTCCCATGTGAGTCTGGTACTGCACCTGGGGCCTTTTTCACCACAGACCCTTTTAAAGGAGTTTTTGGGGACTGAGCAGGGCCCATCAACCAAACTTAATTCATCTTAACTTGCCCACACAAGTAAGTTTCCAATATACTGTACTTTCTGCCAGTGCCATACATAGAGAAGTAAGGGCCCCATAGCAAGGATCAAACCAGGCCCCCCTCACAGGACAGAAGGGTTTTCTACCCAAACCCTTTTCAATGACCCTTAGGCCATTTTTCCACTTCCTCATTTGCTGAAAGTTACCCTGACCAAGAACCCCCCCCCACTAGTAGAGGGGATGATCCCAACTGGTCCCTCCTCTTGCCCTGGGCCCCATAGCAATTGCATGGTCTGCTGCTATGGTAGTTACGACCCTGGTTACTGCATTGGAGTTGGGTAGATTGGTGACTCTTGAACCTGGTCATGTGACATGCTTCTCTTTGGATATCCTGCATGTCACATCCTTCAGTCTGAATACCAGTTTTCAGAGCTAGTTTATGGACAGTCAAGTCAGTTCCACGAACCAGGGACTGGAGGGTACTGTGAATGGGGCCAGAACTATTCTTCACCTTGGTGCATGTGCAAATTCCAGAATCCACCTCATCTGCTCAAATGCTAGAAAGATGAGCAGTTCTGGCCCCATCCATAGCACCTCCCTCATTTTGTCCTGCAGAACTTACCTGTCTGCAATGGACCAGAAACCTGGTATTCAGACTGAAGGACATAATTAGGGTTGCATTTCTGAAGAGAGGGGAATCACAGGGTTCCAGAGTGTCTGATCCATGCAACTTTGAGACAGTAAGTACAATGGAAACTTTCTTTTGCGCGCAAGTTAGGATTCATTAGTAGGTTGATGGGTCCATCTAAGTCCCAGAGAACCCCTTCAACTATACAGATTTATTAAAAGGGGTTGTGCAGTGCTAGTATATTGATGACCTATCCTTTTTGGCAATTGAAAGTGCCAAACACTAGTTTGAAGTAGTAAATTCTTCTAACAGTTCTAAGGAATCCTAGCTTGTTATGATTTGAAATTCTTATTTTCACATTTAAAGCCCAATAAGTGGGTCATCAGATTTGCGTCTATAGGTAAAGAGCTTGCTCCCTCATTTACCCTGTATATTAACACTTTTAATGGGCCTTTCCATTTGTATGATTTGTATTTTCATTTACTATTGACGCATTTAACTTTATATAAGCAGATCTCACCTTTCCACTCCTGTCTTAGCTATTAGTATGTGATGTATTATAAGTGATGCTAGTTACCAATTGGTTTAGTAACTGTCTAAAGTGTTGATAGTTGATTGTTTTAATCTACAACAAGCACATTTGTGAGTCTGACAAAATAAACAGTAATAATACAATTGCTAAATGTCTTCCTTTCACAAAGAAATTGGTCTAGACAGGAAAGCAATTTGCCTAGGAATTCTTAAGCAGGCTAAAACAGGTGAATACTCAGCGTCTTTATAACATTACAGCTAGAATTGCTGATAATTTGTTTAGGTGGAAGAGAAAAATAATTACACTTCTTTGTTGTGCCATAATGTGCATTTATTACTAGACTGATTTTAGTTTTGGTACTGCAGTATATAATCAGTCTTAAGATTTTAATTGGTGATTGGCATAAAGTGACGCACTTTGTTAACCCCTTTGGCAAGTTGTCATGTAATTCATCACTGCAAGGCTGACTGAGCTTAGTTAAGGGATTTGTTGAATTAAAAAATATATTTTTTTAAACTTATTAGGGAATTCTCAGTTAATAAAGGGAGCATCCTTCATTTAAAGGGGTTGTCCCACAAAGAATATTCTACGGTTTTCAAACCAGCACCTGGATCTGAATACTTTTGTAATTGCTTGTAATTAAAAAATTTGTATAGCCACTGAGTTATTCAGTAAAACGTATCTTTATAGTGCCACTTAATTTCTTATTTCTTTGACCTGCTCACTGAGAAGGCCGCACATGCTCAGTTTCATCTTTCAACTGCCTCCTGAGCTGTAATAGGTAGAGCTTAGACACGCCTCCTGAGCTGCAGTGGAAAAGACACTCACGTTGAGCTGTCAGCTTGATATAAATCTAGCAGAGCAATGAATGGGGAGATCTCTGGATCCATGTGAGGTACAGGGCTGGTTCTAGCTTTGCTAGAAAGAGATTGTCATCTACTATATGATGTCTGATTTTCATTTTTTACCCCCTTTAAGACCCGAGTCTATTAGCCAGAGTAGAAAGTGGTTACAAAGAACCTCTGTCACTTTGCAGGACCTGGTACATCCAAGGATGTAGACTCATTGGTATTGTGTAGTGTTACATTTCCTGTGTGGAGGTGCTCTGCAGGGAAATGAAATGGTGCTGATCACTGGTGGTCCAACTTATCAATAAGCTTATAGTGTATGCTATTATTATTATTAAAGGAAAAACACATGAATGCCACCATTTTGATTGCCATGGATGGGGCAATCATGATTCAGTGCTTTGTTCTTAGGCTATGGACGAGGACCTGGGGGACTTCTTTACAGGACTATTGTCAAATTCCACAAACAATTCTTTTCTTATTTTAGGATAGTGGTCAGGGACATATAAATCTTTCAGTTTCAATTTTAATACCAAGATACCAAAATCTGAGCCTTTAACACTTAAAGGGGTTGTCTAACCACAAACATTGGTGGCATATCACTAGGATGTTCCACCAATGTCAGATAGGTGCAGCTCCCTCCTCCAGGGACTCAAACCCATCTTTAGAATGGAGCACCCAAATTAAAGGAGAGTGCGGTCGCTCTCCATTTATTTCTAAGGGAAATGCCAAGAATGGCCGAGCGAGCAAGCACAGCCATCGCTCCATTTACTATGGAAGTGCTGGAAAAAACAGAGCTAGTGCTCGGTTATTTTTGGCACTCCCATAGAAATGAATGGAGGGCAGCCGTACGTGCATGATGTGCTCTTGTTCACTTTGGGAGCTCCATTATAGAGATAGTTCCAAGCCTGTTTCCAATGTATTTTGAGCAGTCTGCGCCTCTCTCGCAGAGCCTGCTGGTGGACGTCAGTATAGCACTGACAGAACAATACAATGCATTATAGAAGTGATCAAAAGATCACCTATTAAAGTCCCCTGTGTGCGACTGGTAAATAGTTTAAAAAGTTACATAAAGTTTTATTAGATAAACACACATTTTTCAATCGAAAAAATTGTTAAAGTAAAATAGCTTTCATATACAGTGCCTTGCAAAAGTATTCGGCCCCCTGGAACTCTTAAACCTTTTGCCACATTTCAGGCTTCAAACAAAAAGATATAACATTTTAAATTTTTGGTGAAGAATCAACAACAAGTGGGTCACAATTGTGAAGTGGAACGAAATTTATTGGATCATTTAAACTTTTTTGTAATAATAAAACTAAAAAAAATTAGGCGTGCAAAATTATTCGTCCCATTTACTTTCAGTTCAGAAAACTCACTCCAGAAGTTCATTGAGGATCTCTGAATGATCCAATGTTGTCCTAAATGACTGATGAAGATAAATAGAATCCACCTGTGTGTAATCAAGTCTCCGTATAAATGCACCTGCTCTGTGATAGTCTCAGGGTTCTGTTTAAAGCACAGAGAGCATCATGAAGACCAAGGAACACACCCGGCAGGTCCGTGATACTGTTGAGAAGTTTAAAGCCGGATTTGGATACCAAAAGATTTCCCAAGCTTTAACCATCCCAAGGAGCACTGTGCAAGCGATCATATTGAAATGGAAGGAGTATCAGACCACTGCAAATCTACCAAGACCCGGCCGTCCCTCTAAACTTTCATCTCAAACAAGGAGAAAACTGATCAGAGATGCAGCCAAGAGGCCCATGATCACTCTGGATGAACTGCAGAGATCTACAGCTGAGGTGGGAGAGTCTGTCCATAGGACAACAATCAGGCGAACACTTCACAAATCTGGCCTTTATGGAAGAGTGGCAAGAAGAAAGCCATTTCTCAAAGATATCCATAAAAAGTCTCGTTTACAGTTTGCCACAAGCCACCTGGGAGACACACCAAACATGTGGAAGAAGGTGCTCTGGTCAGATGAAACCACAATCAAACTTTTTGGAAACAATGCAAAACGATATGTTTGTCGTAAAAGCAACACAGCTCATCACCCTGAACACACCATCCCCACTGTCAAACATGGTGGTGGCAGCATCCTGGTTTGGGCCTGATTTTCATCAGCAGGGACAGGGAAGATTGTTAAAATTGATATACAAATATACAGGACCATTCTCGATGAAAACCTATTGGGGTCTGCAAAAGACCTGAGACTAGGACGGAGATTTATCTTCCAACAAGACAATGATCCCAAACATAAAGCAAAATCTACAATGGAATGGTTCAAAAATAAACGTATCCAGGTCTTAGAATGGCCAAGTCAAAGTCCAGACCTGAATCCAATTGAGAATATGTGGAAAGAACTGAAAACTGCTGTTCACAAACGCTCTCCATCCAACCTCAAAGAGCTCGAGCTGTTTTGCAAGGAAGAATATGGCAAGAATTTCAGTCTCTTGATGTGCAAAACTGATAGAGACATACCCCAAGCGACTTGCAGCTGTAATCGCAGCAAAAAGTGGCGCAATAAAGTATTAATGCAAGGGGGCCGAATAATTTTGCACGCCCCACTTTTCAGTTTTATTATTACAAAACAAGTTTAAATGATCCAATAAATTTCGTTCCACTTCACAATTGTGACCCACTTGTTGTTGATTCTTCACCAAAAATTCAAAATGTTATATCTTTTTGTTTGAAACCTGAAATGTGGCAAAAGGTTTAAAAGGTCCAGGGGGACGAATACTTTCGCAAGGCACTGTATTTGGCATCTCCCCATCCATAATAACTCTCACTACACAGCTCCATAAAATGATAAATAACAAAGTTATGGTTCTTGGCGATGCAAAAACATTTTTTTTCCTGTCCGTCCAAAAAAGAATTGATAAAAGTTACAAAGTTATGTGTACCCCTAAACGGTGGCATTAAAAACTATAACATCCCTCAAAAAGCAAGCCCTCATATGACTGCATCGACGGAAAAATAAGCTATTATATTATAGCTTTTGGAATGCAACACTGAAAAAATAAAAAAAAAATCTCTTTGTCACTAAGGCCCGAAACAGGTTGGTCACTAATGTATTAAACTGTAATGCAGTGTCTTACGATATGTTATAACATTGCAGGCAGAATCTGTTTGCATCAAACTGTCTGACCAGGCTATAGGAATGCTAGAGCTCTTCTCAAGCTCTGTCAGGATGAAGGGGGACAATTGGTGGACAGCCATTTTCAGGTTTCTCCAGAGATGTTTGATAGAGTTCACGTCAGGGCTCTGGCTGGGTCACTCAAGGACATTCACATAGTTGTCCTTAAAGGGTTATTCCCATCTCAGACAATGGAGGCATATTGCTATCTCATAAATGCAGCCAAAATGAAGCTGGCAAGGTGGTGGCCATTCTTGTTGGCCTGCTGAAATTAGCTGGGCCTAGCCATGGGGCAGTTACACATGCGCGGTACGCCCCTTCTTCTATTTGCCAGCTGCATTTATGAGATTCCTCCTGGGTTTCCTCCATACATGACGCTTAGAATTGAGGCCAAACATCTAAATCTTGGTGTTATCATACCAAAGAATCTTGTTTATCACGGTCTGAGTCCTTTAGGTGCTTTTTGTGCAAATTGTCATGTGTATTTAACTGAGGAGAGGCTTCTTTCTGGCCACTGTACCATAAAGGCCAGATTGATGGGATGCTGCAGCCGTGGCTGACTTTCTGGGAGTTTCTCCCGTCTGCACACAGGACCTTTGGAGCTCAACCGGAGTGACCATTGGGTTCCTGGTCCGTCCTCTTACCAAGGCCCTTTTCTCCCAACTACTTCGTTTGGTGGGGCGACCAGTTCTAGGAAGAGTCCTGGTTGTTCCAAACTTCTACAGAGTAAGGATTATGGAGGCAACTGTTTTCTTGAGAACTTTTAGTGCAGCAGAAATGTTTTGTTCCCTTCTCCAGGTCTGTGACTCCACACAATCATGTCTGTGGGCTCCACAGGTAGTTCTCTCCTCCTACTGACTTGTGTTTTGCTCTGATATTCATTGTCAGCTGTAAGACCTTATATAAACAGGGGTTTGTCTTCCCAAATCATGTCCAATCAACTGAATTACCACAGGTGGACTTGAATCAAGGTGCAGAATCATCTCAAAGATGATTAAGAGAAATGAGCGGCTCCCAGATCTAAGTTAAAAGTGCCATAGCAAAGGTTCTGAATACTTATGTCCATGTAAAAGTTTATTTTTTTCCTTTTTAATAAATGTGTTAAATTTTCTAAAATTCTGATTTCACTTTCTCATTATGAGTATTGAGTGCAGATTGATTTTTTTTTCAACCTTAGCACAAAAAACGCAATATCACAAAATGTGGAAAAAAAGTATGCTTGGAGCCATATATTTTAAATATTCATGGGAGTTCCTGAACGTTGTAAAACATATTTTCTTGTCAATAGCCAAATTCCTAAAAGTGGTAGCACCACCAGGCATATGAGTGCACAAAATGGCACCAGAAAGGATGGTCCTCATCTTCTCCCACATACAAGCCTATCTAGTCAGATGGTAGCCTGTTCAAAGCTAGGAACTTGGCTACTTACTAAATGTACACATTAAAGGGAACCTTTAAAAAGAGGCCGGGTCTGCATCGTGGGACCGCGCCTGGACAGGTGAGTATTAACTGCCCTCCCCCTATGCTCTCTACATGCACCCCTTAACCTAATACTGCCCCCTGCCTCCCTATTACTGACCCTCATACTGGCCCTGCCTTACCCTAACCCTAATACTGGCCCCTGCCCACCAAGTACTGACCACCCTGCCTTACCCCTGACCCTAATACTGGCCCCTGACCCCTAATACTGACCCTGCCTGACCCCTAACCCTAGTACTGTCCCCTGACCTCTAATACTGACCTGCATTAACTCATAACCCTAATATAGGCCCCTGACCCCTAATACTGGCCCTGCCTGACCCCTAATCCTAGTACTGGCCCCTGACCTGTAGTACTGGCTGCTGACCACTTATTTTGGCCCCTGATCCCTACCCTAGTACTGACCTCTAACCTTGGACCCCTAACCCTGATACTAGCCCTTTACCCCCTAGTACTGACCCCTAATACTGGCCTTGCCTGACCCCCTAATACTGGCCCTGTCGCACCCCTAAGGCTACTTTCACACTTGCGTCAGCAGGATCCGTTTGTGAGATCCGTCCAGGCTCTCACAAACGGATCTGTGCTGATAATACAACCGTCTGCATCCGTTCTGAACGGATCCGTTTGTATTATATTTTACATAGTAGAGACGGATCCGTTCAGAACTCCATTGAAAGTCAGTGGGGGACGAATCCGTTTACTATTGTGCATGAGTAAACGGATCCGTTCCCATTGACTTACATTGTAGTCATGACGGATCTGTCTCCATTCCGCTCAGTCAAGCAGACACCAAAACGCTGCCAGAGCGGAATGGAGATGGAACGGAGGCAAACTGATGCATTTTGAACGGATCCTTTTCCATTCAGAATGCATTAAGGAAAAACTGATCAGTTCAGGACCGTTTGTGAGAGCCTGGGACAGATCTCACAACGGATCCTGCTGACGCAAGTGAAAGTAGCCTAACCCTAGTACGGGCCCCCCACCTTAGTACTGGCCCCTGACCTCTAATACTGGCCCCTGACCCCTACCCTAGTACTGACCTCTAACCCTGGACCCCTAACCCTAATATTGACACCTAATCCTGTCCCTAACCCTAATATTGACTGCTAACCCTAATACTTTCCCTAACTCTAATACTACGCCATACAGACCCCTAACCCTACTACTGACCCCTAACCCTGAGGCTACATTCACATGACCATATGTGTTTTGAGGTCCACAAATTGCGGATCCACAAAACACGGATACTGGCCGTGTGCGTTCCACATTTTGTGGAACACACATTTTGTGGAACACACATGCCCAGCCCTATAGAAATGCCTGTTCTTGTCTGCGATTGCGGTCAAGAATAAAACATACTCTATCTTTTTTTGCGGGGCTTGGGATTTGCGGCCCCTTTGAAGTGAATGGAAATACGGTTGTTTGAATGTACCCTAACGCTGCCTCTAACCCCAGTACTGGCCCCTAACTGATACTGACCCTAATTCTAATACTGGCCCTAAGGGTGCATTCAGACAACCGTATTCAGACGACCGTATTTCTAAGTCTGAATCCGTGCACAATTTTGCCGAACGGGTGCGGACCCATTCATTTCAATGGGGCCACAAAAGATGCGGACACAACACCATGTACTGTCCGCATACGTAGTTCTGTTCCCTCACAAAAAATATAGTGCATATGTCCTATTCTTGTCCGCAAGAATAGGCATTTCTATATAGGGCTGGCACTGTGCGTTCCGCAAAATGTGGAACGCACAAGGCCAGTATTTGTGTTTTGCGGATCCACAATTTGGGGACTGCAAAACACTTTCAGTCGTCTGAATGTAGTTTTATGCTAATACTACGCCTATCCCTAATACTGACCCCTAACCCCAATACTGACCCCTAACCCCAATACTGGCCCTTAACTCTAAAACAGTGACCATAATATATGACTGTCCACATATATCTGTACACACTGCATCTTTTACACCTGACATATACACACAGAGTACTGATATGTCAGGTACAAGGTATAATAGATGCAGTGGGTAAACGTATATAGTATATACAGCAGTGTACTGATATGTGAGGTACGAGGTATAATACATGCAGTGTGTACAGGTATATAGTATACAACGCAGTGTACTCATGTGAGATACAAGGTGTAATTTATACATCACACCTCACATATCAGTACACTGTTGTATATATTATATATCTGTACACACTGCATCTAATATACATCATACTTCATATATCAGTACACTGCTGTATATACTATATATCTGTACACACTGCATCTATTATACCTCATACCTAACTTATCAGTACACTGCTGTATATATTATATATCTGTACACACTATATCGATTATACCTCGTACTTCACATATCAGTACACTGCTGTATATACTATATATCTATACACACTGCATCTGTTATACCTCATACCTCACTTATCAGTACACTGCTGTATATACTATATATCTGTACACACTATATCTATTATACCTCGTACCTCACATATCAGTACACTGCTGTATATACTATATATCTGTACACACTATATGTATTATACCTCGTACCTCACATATCAGTACACTGCTGTATATACTATATATCTGTACACACTATATCTATTATACCTCACATATCAGTACACTGCTGTATATACTATATATCTGTACACACTGCATCTAATATACGTCGTACTGCACATATCAGTACACTGCTGTATATGCTATATATCTGTATATACTGCATGCATTATAAAAGTATAATAGATGCAGTGTGTACAGATATATATACAGCAGTGTACTGATATGTGAGGTATGAAGTATAATACATGCAGTGTGTACAGATATATAGTATATATAGCAGTGTACTGATATGTGAGGTATGAGGTATAATAGATGTAGTGTGTACAGATATATAGTATACACAGCAATGTACTAATATGTGAGGTACAAGGTATAATAGATACAGTTTGTACAGATATATAGTATATACAGCCGTGTACTGATATGTGAGGTACGAGGTATAATAGATGCAGTGTGTATAGATATATATTATATACACTGCTGTATATACTCTATATACCCACTGCATCTAGCTTGTCATGTGACCGTTAGCAACTTGTAGCCAGTGACTTCTCACCCACTGCAATCTAGCTTTTACCGAGTATTATAATACAGTGTGTGTACGCTGTATTCAGGGGGCACACTGAAGGGGCACTATACACAAATGGGCACATATACTGCAAGAGGCACAATACATAAAGGGGGCACACTGAAGGGGCACTATACACAAAGGGGCACATATAAGAGGCATGTTTTATAAGGGGCACCAAGCATGTGGCACTAGCATTAGGGGCACTGTGTGTGGCACTATAAACAGAGGGCACAGGGCATATGACACTATATACAGAGGGCCAGAACATGTGGCACTATAAACAGAGGACACAGAGCATGTGGCACTATATACAGTGGGTAAAGGGCATATGGCACTGTATACAGAGGGCACAGAGTATGTGGCACTATATATAGAGGGCACAGGGCATATGACACTGTATATAGAGGGCACAGAGTATGTGGTACTATATACAGAGGGCACAGAGTATGTGGCACTATATACAGAGGGCACAGAGTATGTGGCACTATATACAGAGGGCTCAGAGTGTGTGGCACTATATACAGAGGGCATATAGCACTGTATACAGAGGGCACAGAGTATGTGGCACTAATGCTGCTGTTATATTCAGGGCACAGAATGTGGCACTAAGATGAGTTTGTGTCAGTATGCAGGGTGCCAATGTGTTGGTAAAGCGTGAAGTTGAAGACATCTTCTCGGCAAAATCTGCAAAGCTGCATTGTGGATGGGAGGAGTCATCATGGTGGTCTGAACCAGATGGGGAAGAACTCAGGAAGAGACGTCACCTGTAAGTCACTAAATGGAAATGATTATTCTGCTACTGACTGTTTATGATGGGCAGCTGTAGTCACCTGGATGATCTACAGCTGATGATGGGTGGTAGCATGCTGTTTTGCGCAACAATTCCCAGCATCCCTTTACACTTGTTCAGGCCATACTGGGAGCTGTAGTTTCATATGGCGAGGGCTGACCTGACTACTCAGATGTATCTGTACTAAACATTTAAAATCTGGTGCTGTATTTATGTACTGAACTTGGTTCTGGTGCTGTATTTATGTAGAGAACTTGGTTCTGGTGCTGTATTTATGTACTGAACTTGGTTCTGGTGCTGTATTTATGTAGAGAACGTGGTTCTGTTGCTGTATATATGTAGAGAACTTGGTTCTGGTGCTGTATTTATGTAGAGAACTTGGTTCTGGTGCTGTATTTATGTAGAGAACTTTGTTCTGGTGCTGTATTTATGTAGAGAACTTGGTTCTGGTTCTGTATTTATGTATTGAACTTGGTTCTGGTTCTGTATTTATGTAGAGAACTTGGTTCTGGTGCTGTATTTATGTAGAGAACTTGGTTCTGGTGCTGTATTTATGTAGAGAACTTGGTTCTGGTGCTGTATTTATGTAGAGAACTTGGTTCTGGTGCTGTATTTATGTAGAGAACTTGGTTATGTATTTATGTATTGAACTTGGTTCTGGTTCTGTATTTATGTAGAGAACTTGGTTCTGGT
This sequence comes from Rhinella marina, assembly GCA_900303285.1. NCBI lineage: Eukaryota > Metazoa > Chordata > Amphibia > Anura > Bufonidae > Rhinella > Rhinella marina. The sequence continues at coordinate 26,914 of ONZH01007067.1, read as the reverse complement.
GCTGTATTTATGTAGAGAACTTGGTTCTGGTGCTGTGTTTATGTAGAGAACTTGGTTCTGGTGCTGTATTTATGTAGAGAACTTGGTTCTGGTGCTGTATTTATGTAGTGAGTCTGGTTCTGGTTCTGTATTTATGTAGAGAACTTGGTTCTGCTGATGTATTTGTGTAGAAAACTTGGTTCTGGTGCTGTATTTATGCAGAGAACTTGGTTTTGGTGCTGTATTTATGTAGTGAGCTTGGTTCCGGTGCTGTATTTATATATTGAACTAGGTTCTGGTGCTGTATTTGACTTATGGGTTTGGTTATGGTCTTATATTTCTTGTTGATTTTGTTGCTGTATTTGACTTATGGGCCTGGTTCTGGTGTTGTATTCATGCAGTGAACTTGGTTCTGGTGCTGTATTTGACTTATGGGTTTGGTTCTGGTGCTGTATTCATGCAGTGAACTTGGTTCTGGTACTGTGTTTGACTTCTAGGTTTGGTTCTGGTGCCGTGTGTATGTAGTGATCTTGGTTCTTGCTCTGTATTTGTGTTAAACATACATCTGATGCTATACGTCTAATACTATCCATTCACATTTGTGTTTGGATCACAGATTATGTTAAAAAGACCAGTCAGAAAAGTTCTGCATGCAAGACTTTTTTGTTCGGTAAAGGAGCAGCATCCTGAGCATACCCCATTGTACTCAATGGAGTCTCTTCAGCTCAGGGGTTGGTAAATCTGGTCCCTCTAATGATCAGGCTGTTGCTACGGACTCAGCCATGTCATGTATCTGGGATCCAACATGAAAACACAACCAGCTGCCGCCTTTTAACAATTTAAAGCCCATTTACCTATATCGGCTTTATGGTAGGCGGGGTTAAACAGGTTAAGGGTGGGCCGCTACACATGGGCCAGTGCTGTGTGCTTGCCACCCAGGCTAAAATTTGCGAGCCAGCCCCTGGCGCTATGTAATACTTGATTTGCACTGTGGTGGTGTTGCAGGGAAACTGAACACTTACTGCCAGAATTTTCACTGATTTCAGCTGATTACTGATTGTGATCAGGTTTTTGTCAAGAGACCCTTCTAACAAACAGGGATTGTCCAAAACAGAGAACCCCTTTAAAAGTGTCTCACTTTAGTCTCCCTGCTGACTTACAGATTAGAGATGAGCGAATCGAATCCAGCGAAGTGGAATTTGATCCGAATTTCAGGATAAATTCAATTTGCCTTGAAGCTGAATTTCCTCCTGCATCGTGGTATCGAATCAAGTGTAAAAAAAAAAAAATAATACTTACCTCCTCCATTTGTTCGCAATGGGCTGGCCACCGCCACCTTGATCTCGTCCGAAATCCCATGTGGGGTGACGACGTTATCTCGGGCCGCGCAAGATTTTGTGCAATATCTTCAAGCAAGATGGCGGCGGCCGGCCCGTCGCGAGCAAATGGAGGCATTAAGTATGATTTAATTTTTTTTTCTGTTAATTTTAAACTGTATTATTACTCTCAGAGGTCGTGATCATGTACTTACAAAAAATGCGCTTCGTGACGAAGTAATTCGTCACAAAGTGAATTTTTTTGTAAAATTCGGCAAAGAAGCCAAACCAAATTTTGCAAAAGTTCACTTATCTCTATTACAGACCATAAGTCGAGTATCTCCTCTTATGGATAGGAATTGGCTTCATGAAAATACCCCATTGTAAAAACCATTTAGAGGAAATAGTCGAATTGCTATTCTTATAGAATTTACAAAAATATAGCTACATCTGAATACATTTTCTTCGAACTAGTTAAACAGTGAAACATCTGAACCATTTTTTAAATTCTGAAAGAAAACACGCAAACCTAGCTTTCAATTGCATAGCTTATGTAGTTCACTCGGTCCTAAGAAATACATTTATTGGCCCTGCCAATGACCCAGAAAGGTATTTTCTGAAGAGATTTCAAATAGCCGAGTACTAAAACGCCATATGACAATCTGAAATCTGAAATTAAATACTGAGGGAAATTAATAAAATTCATATTATGTGATGTAAATAAGCAAATTATAGGCCACTTTTAATAACTTTTATTCTGTGGTATACTATAAAGTTTTTATTGTTTATACCGCGGTTCATGGGAATCATAAATGTATACGTATTGTTGTTCATAACAAAGACGGCAATAACAGAAAATGCATTTTGGAGCTTTAAAGTCGGGGAATTTGTGCTGTACGGTATCAGAGTACTGCCAATGGTATTGCGCTAGGTTCAAGGTCACAGCTATGTCACAAAACATCATGAAGCTTTATGAAAGGGTGATAATAAAAGGCATATTTGCTGAAAAATGTATGTATTCGTTTAAAAGCTGCCTCTAGCTTTCAGTGTTTATTTGCAGACAAACGCCGGCTTGTGGGTTGAATGCATTTTTCCGAATATTATGTGGGCAGGGTAATGAAGAACATATTTTCAATGAGATGATGGTAACAGAGTTAAGCAAGTATCAAATGCTGATGCATTGCAATGGCACAAAGATTGAAGGTTGTCTCCTTCTGCCAAATTTTATTCTATATGTTCCTCATGTAAGAAATAAAAGAGGTCTGGAATTTAGTTGGACATAAGCAAAAAATGTCGTCCCATCAAATGCACAGTGGTCGTCTGTACCGGGGGGTGTCCCCTTAATGACCATGCAAAAACATTGGGCATTTCAGTCCAGTCAACATATTGGCAGATTTATCAGTATCGGGGCTCAATACCAACTGGTCTCTGCCTGTGCAACGTGCAGCAGATTCCTTATCTACGAACGTGGCTGAAAACGACACAAAAAGGATCAGACGTCCTTGATAAATGAAGTACACTTGATTGATTGGGAAGCCCAAACCACTTTTCCTGATACATCTGAATGTGGAGGAAAATGTGTTCAGGGGCTTAGCAAATAGAGTGTTTGAGCTGAGCGCCATATTTTTCAATGTAGTTATGCACAAAACCTGGTATGAAAAACACTGATAAAGCTAACTGACTGGCCCTGATTTATCAAAACTGGTGTAAAGTAGAACTGGCTTAGTTGCTCATAGCAATCAATTAGATTCCACCTGTCATTTTTCAAAGCTCCTTTAGAAAATAAAAGGAATCTCATTGGTTGCTGTGGGCAGCTAAGCCAGAATTCCTTTACACCAGTTTTGATAACTCTCCCCCACTGTTCCCAAACAAATACTTGATTAAGATTCCATAAAAATAATTAGACTAGAAAATGTAATACTGTATTGACTGGAGTCAGACCACTCTTAGGGCTCATGCCACATCTGATTCACATTTTTGCGGGTTGGATGCGGACCCATTTACTTCAATGGGGCCTCAAAAAATGAGGACAGCTCACCGTATGTCAGTTCCGTGGCATCCGCATAAATATAGAACATGTCCTATTCTTGTTCACATTTTGGACAAGACTAGGGCTGTTCTATTATGGCCTAGATGTTCAGTTCCGCAAAATGTAGAACGCCAACCGTGTTTTATGGATCTGCAAATTGCTGACCGCAAAACAAGCAACGGTCATGTGCATGAGCATGTGCATGTGAAGAGTACCCTCACACACTGCTCTCTCTCTCTCTCTCTCTCTATATATATATATATATATAGAGAGAGGAGAGCAGTCCCATTGCTGCCCACTGATTCTGACTAGTTATTGCATTGGTCGGCTGAGCTGCTAGGCAGTTTGTTAAAGGGGTATTTCAGTTTCATGAAATTGATGACCTTTTCTCAGGATAGGTTATCAATTCTAGATTGGTGGAAGCTTGACTATTACCACTCCAGTCAATTAGCTGTTTGAAGGTCTGCAGCGGTAATGCGAGTGCTGCGGCCTGCACACCATCTACATTGTTGTGGTGGTGCAGTGTAGTTAGAACTGTGAATGGGAGAGGAAGCTGTAATTACCCTGTCCCACCACTACAATGTAGATGGCATACAGGTAAACACTGAAGAGAATGCACCTCTCGCACTAGCGTGGCAGCCCCTTCAAATGGCTATGGTGTCGAAGTTAAAGACCCCCACCAATCTGATATTGATGAGCTATCCTGAAGATAGGTCATCAATGTAACGAAAATTGAAATACCCCTTCAATAGGAAGGGGCTTATCTCAGGTTGATCACACCTTCCCTTCTCAATTTTACATGGTAGGAAGAAGCCACAAGACTATACTTCTCTTCAACAAGTTGGGGACAATCAAGAACCTGGTCTTCTTCTACCGGTGTTATAGGATGAACCAGAATCATGATGTGCAGAGCAGTCTTTAGCAACTAGTACCTTGCATTGTTGGGGTCCTAGGTTCAAATCTGATCAAGAACATCATCTGCATGGAGTTTGTGTGTTCATTCTGTGCTTGCATGAGTTTCCTCCATGAGTATTTAGATTGTGAGTTCCACTGAGGACAATGAATGAGGATGTTTGTAATGTGCTGTGGAATATGTTGGGACTATATAAGTGAGTAACATAAATGAGTCATCCCAAGGTACCAGTTAGAATTTCCCTATGAAGACCCTTTTGTTCCATACATACTAGATTCCTGGTTGATCAGAACCTTTCACAACTCATAATACTTAATGTGCCTATTTCAAGATTTTATGGCCTCTGGACATTAATGGAACTATTTGATTATGTCTAACCATCCTATTCTGAGTTTGATTCATTGAGAAATCAAGTACCAATATCTGAGGAAATAAAATAAAATCTCCAAAGGGACTAACACGTCATTTATGAGGTAGTGCTATAAATGAACGTATTTTTCATTGATCAGAATCTCTTGACAAGGCTGGAATTGGCTCTGGATTACTGCAAGAAGAGGAAACAGTTAAGATTTGAGCCTTTGTGGGTCATTTGTAGTAATGGTTGGAATGGAAACAGTAACGCATGATGCAGATTGCCGTTCCCCCCTCTTTCATGCACTTTAAGAACGACTGGTTTCTCCAGCTTTATCATGTATCTGAAGGTGTTATAATACGTCTTGTGGTACCGATGGAGGAAGAAAGCAGAACAGTAAAATAAGTGTCAAGGAATTCATTGTCTGCTCTCCACCTGTTGTTATTCTGGTCTCAATCAACCTGCTAGCCAGGCTGGAGCCAGTGGCCATCTGGAAACACTGCTCTGTATATAAACTTGGCATGAAGCAGCACTCCCAGGCCCTGACCTCCCACACAAATCTGGAAACAATTAGAGCAAGATGATAGGCAGGCAGTGAGTGCGGCTGAGGGAAAAGAGAGAGGGAAAGAGACAGTCTGCCGCAGCAAGGAATAGGAAGTGAGAGAGGACGATGGACGGCCCGAGACCTAGAAGCTAGGGACATGCAAAGCAGACGGCGCTGTGACATTGTGTTTCCACAGCAAGTCTGTGTTTATAAGCTGTGTGCGAGCCATTTCATGAAAGACTTCCTCTCTCCTCCAGAATACTGAGAGGTCCTGTAGTAAGTAACGTGGACTGTAATTTATCCCTTTTAGTCATCATAAGAAATACCTGTGTACTGCTAAATCTTATTTTTGGCAACGCAGTGGATGTGATTTTTCATCCCTTCTTCCTACGCTTATGAATAATATCCCCAAGCTCACACTTTGCCAAGACTAGTTAACACCATGGCTATGTGAAATTCACTCTGAGTAAATGGTTAGCTCTCTAACATCCTTGGTTTGGTTTTTAGTCTTTTCTTGATTTTTAGCAATGATGTGTTTTGCCCCACATCACTGCGACCCGTAGGTTTTACATAAATGTATGGATTTCTGTTTCTAATACAGCAACAACATATTCCACAGAGATGGATTGAGATTGCTGTCATTCACATCAAATGTTTCAAATACAGTTAAAGGGGTTGCCCCATTTCATACATTGGGGGCATATCCAAATGTCTGATAGGTGCATATCACACCTCTAGGACCTACACCTATCTCTAGAACTAAGCCTGGAAAGTGAAGGAGAGCATACCACGAATGTGCGACCATCCTCCATTCATTTCTATAGGAGTGACGAAATACAAGCATTGCACTCAGCTATTTTCAGAAGTTCCATAGAAATGAATAGGAAGTGCGCTAGCCAAGGGCGGCTTTAACTCCATTCTCTTCTAGGGGACCGACAGGAATAGCTGAGCCAGCAATCGGCTATTTTCACTCTCCTTTATTTTATAGGCTTAGTTCTAGAGATATGTGTGGGTCCCACCTCCTAGTGATATGTCCCAAATGTATGAGATGGGCCAACCCCTTATAGGAAGGCCTGTTGCCTCTCCTGACATGTCTGTTTTAGTAACTACTTGCATCCCCATGTAATAGCAATTCTGGAGCATCTATTCTTATGTTTTTGTGTAGCGCCATTCCTTTATTATTTCCGCTAAAAGTTTTATATGAGTTACCAGCAGTTTTAAATGAAGGTCCAGATGGGTGTTACTATTTGAATCCCTGCACAGTCTGACACTATCCAATCAGTGCTGCCACTGGTAGACTGTGCAGGGACACTCCCCATCTGTTAGCATCCATCTGGACCTTCACTGTAAACTGCTAGTAATTCATTCATAACTTCAAGCAGGAATAATAAAGAAACGGCACATCATAGGGTCATAGGAATAGATTCTCCAGAATTATTATTACAAGGGATCCAAGTAGCTGCTAAAACCAACATGTCATTATCCTATCTTAAACTTGCATGGTGGATCACTGGTTAGCACTGTTGACTTGTTGCACTGGGGTCCTGAGTTAATCTATCTATCTATCTATCTATCTATCTATCTATCTATCTATCATCTACCTATTTCCTATCTATTTATCTATTGGCTGTCTCAATGTGATGAAACATAAACTATAAAGCGATTGCTTCATCTGTAAGGTCACATTTGGCTGTCCCCTGAATTTTTGATATACACATAATATCATTGTCTAGTCTACTGTTATAGGACACCAGTGTCAGGAACCAATAAGCTATGCCTGCTGAGATGAGATTAAAGGGGTTCTCCGGGAATTAAGAAAATGAAAATATGTAAATATTGCTTCATTATAAATATATTCCCAAATACCTTTCATTAGTTATAATAGCTCATTTTGTCTGGGGAACATTGATTAGGAGAAACAAAATGGCCGCTGTCCTATTAGCACATGCAAATCCTGCCCTAATCACACAGAAGGACAACTTACTTCACAACACTGAGGAAAGAGCTGCCTCATCTTCCCCTCCTACTTGTCAGGGATTATGATCCTGAATACAGTTTAATATAATAGCTGAATCTTTGTACATCACATCTCTTCATGAACTCCATTCCTACAGAGAGGATGGACAGGACAGACTTTGGTAATGGAGACTGCATACAAGAGCTGCTGCTCATCAGCCACATCTGAACATGAACCCCATTCCTACAGAGACTCAGCTAAACATCTTATCTGTATTCAGGATAATAATCCCTAACAAGCAGAGCAGAGAGGACGATGAGGCAACTCAGTGTTGTGAAGTAACTTGTGCTGCTGTGTGATTAGGACAGGTTCTGTGTGGACTAATAGGATATTGGCCATTTTGTTTCTCCTAATGATTGCTCCCTAGACAAAACGAGCCATTATAACTAATGAAAGGTATTTGGGAATATATTTATAATGAAGTAATATTTAGGCATTTTCATTTTCTTAATTCCCAGAGAACCCCTTTAATAGCACAGGCACTAGGCACAGAAGCTATTTGATTCATAAAATCTTTCTTTTCAACCCTCAGATTAGTCACACTTTTTCATACCATTCTCCCTGTACCTGTCTGATTTGTAGGACAGGTCACATCAGGTGGTATTGGTGCAGGGGATATAATTAACGGCCATACTAAATTTCATTAATATCATATGTATAATTTTACACCTCTTGTGTAGTGAGCTTGATACATTTATTGTAACATTTCTGATAAATCAGATATTTACATGACGTGAGTGTCATATATTTTCATTCTTCTCTAATACTGTATAATATAATGGTCAAGCTTAAATGAAGAGCACTTGACAGCTGATATTTTGAAGTGGCAAAGAGGAAGCACTAGGGCAGTGTCCTTCCTGACTCCATCCAGTTTCCTGAGCTAATACGGTATAAGTCGGAGGTATTGCAGAAATTTGTTCCAGGCCTCTCCTCCATTGTTTTTTCGTCTGATTTTTTTCATTTCATAGCTTGTCTGTCTACTAATGATGTGTTTTGAGGGCGTCTGTCCTCCGACTAAATCCTTAGGGGACCAAGTACTGCTCATTACAGTAGAATGAATCACTTGTCATAGTACATAAGAGTCTCGCTGGTCCTGTCTTCCACAAAGAGAAATTAATTCACCACAGTCATAATATGAAATCTGTTTCACATGTCCAGCAGGTACATATATATAATATAGGTATTACAGATTGGACCTCAGTATACAATGCTCATGTTCGCTAAGTCCCTTGAAACTTTACATGAATTGCATGGCATTGAAATTTCTATTGTATGACTGTGACTGTTAAAAATGCATGCTTTTCTTCATGGGATCCGATGGATACATTTCTGAACATTTCTTCATTCCCTTTACTCCATGTTCTTGCTAAACTACAGATAATAGAATAGAAGTAATATCAAATTAAAAAAAAAACACATTAATGCAGTATCTGACTTCACACAGGGTTTGTTTGTAGTCTGTAACCATGGAGACTAGGGATGAGCGAATTTCTTCAAAATTGGATTCGCCTGATTTGCCGAATTTTACAAAAAAATCGCTTCGTGGCGAATTACTTCGCCATGAAGCGCATTTTTTTTGTAAGTAGTGGGTGCAATGACAGGGAGCTGCGAAAGCGCCACCCCCGTCATTGTACCCCTCAGATGCAGCGTTTATACATGATCGCGGTGTCTGAGTGTAAAAACAGTGTAAAATAAACATTAAAAAATACATTAAATCAAACTTACCTCCTCCATTTGCTCACGACGGGCCGGCCGCCGCCATCTTGCTTAAAGATCTGGAGCGAAAAGTCGCGTGGCATGAGATTACGCCATCACCCCGGCCGGCGTGGTGACGTCATACGTCACTACGTGCGGGATCTTCAATCAAGATGGCGGCTGGGGCCCGTCGCGAGCAAATGGAGGAGGTAAGTATGGATTTTTTTCTTTTTTACACAATTTCAGGATAAATCGATTCGCCGACACGAAGCACAAGGAAATTCGGCTTCTAGGCGAATCAAATTTATCCTGAAATTCGGATCGAATTCCACTTCGTGGGATTCGATTCGCTCATCTCTAATGGAGACACATTGGTCTACAATGGAGACACAGAAGAATGAGGTATGTTGAATGAATACTATATGATAAGTCAACAAAGCCAAAACATATGTATGCAGGTGCAAATTGCCACAATCTTGTTTTACACAGTCCACTCTTAAGGTGGATTTATACGAACCAATAATTGTCCAGATTATCAAGAACGGACATCTAAATGTGCCTCCAATCACCAGATGAACTAGCAAAATGCTCATTCATCAGGTGATCCTGTCGTTCATGAAGGCACCACTGATCATCATTTCTGGACAGCAGATTGTGTGGTCTAAACAGTGATCTGCTGCCCAGAAACCATGATTCTGTATTAGAACCAGACATTGCAATAGCGGTCCCTCATCCTTATACTGTGAAGGAGATCACTGCATGTAAAGCGGCCGACAGTCGGGAAGGAACGCCTCCTTCACCACAATCTGCCGCTCTATTGGCCCATCTAAACCCACCTTTAGGAATTACATAGAAACAAATAGATATTAAAAAAATAAGAAAAACCTAAGAGAAAGAGACAGCACCATCATTATTACAAATAGAGTTAAAATTCAACCCATAGATTAATAATTAGGAAGGCATGATATATTGGCCTGGTGCAAATAAAGCTTAGGGGTCAATAACTTTCCAAAAATCGTTTGATATGTCAGAGACATATCAAAAGTTTAGATTAGTGGGGGTCTGAGTGCTGAGACCCCCTTGATCTCTAAAAAGAGGGGAGAGAAGTGCATGTATCATGCTCCCTCTCCTTGCTGCAGAGGATGGGCCCATAGACTTCTATGCAGCCCGTCTCATGCAGCGAGGAGAGATATGTGCATGCTTCTTTCCCTTTGTTCTAGACATTGGTGGGAGTCCCACCACTCAGACCCCCACAGATCTAAACTTTTGAAATGTCTCTATGATCTGTCGAAGATCCAGACAGTTTTTGGCATGAGCACCGCGTTTTGAGTGGACCAAAAATGGTGCACGCACCGGTTTTAGTTTGGTAGATACCCAGTGCTCATGCTGAAAAGCAGCCGAATCCTGCTGGATCCTATTATAGTCAATGGGCTCCAGCAGTGCATGCCCCTATCCAGCTTTGCCGGATATGATGACCTCTGATGGGCTCTTCCTCTGCCTGAAAAGCCTGCTGGATCGCTTTACCACATAACGGTATTAGCATTGGCACCCAAGCAGAAATATTTCTCACGCCCTGTAGTTTGTGACAATATAAATATAAGTAAAAGAGAGCCCAGGCTGTGAGCTAAAGATTTCCCAGACTGGAATAAGCTGTGAAATGCGTGGGGTTAGTCTGGGTTTCCTGGGTTTCCATATTTCACTATGTAATAATTAATGTTATTTACATAAAAACAGAAGATCTATTTGAGGAAGGACCAATAAGCACAACCAAATAACCAAATACCAGACTGCATATCTATGGGTCTACTGATACATACTAGAACAGACAAAAAGTGGAGACAATCCGATATATTTTGCTACCAAGCCGATATATTTTTCTACCTATTATAAGAAACAACTTCAGTGCATTAACATGTATATATTTATTTCTTCCTCGTTGCTACTATAGCATCAACATATTCCATAAAGCCTCATTCACACATCAGTGTTTCACGGACGTATGCTGTACGTGTTCTCCATGGACAGCACACTTCCCCATTCATTTTAATGTGTGTATTCAGACATCAATGTTTTAGCACGGTCCGTGGGTCAGAGTTTTCAGCATGGATGCATGCTCTATATTGCCCGTGTTCACAGATCCATCATGCCCATTATAGTCTATGGGTCCGTGAAAAACATGGATGTAACACGAATGCCATCCGTGTTGCATCCGTGTTTCAAGGATCTTTAAGGAGAGATGCTTTGAAATTTTTTTTCAGCTGTTCAGTGTCAGTGAAACACGGATGCAACACGGACAGCAAAACACGGACCCACGGACTCAACGCGGATCCTTCACCGACAGCTTCATGGATGCCTCACTGACCACCTGCTCACGGATTTGAGCATGGACATGGATGTGTGAATGAGGCTTAACTCTGTATGCCATTCACAACAGTCCTTGTTTCCAATCAGGACCTTCTAATGTAATGTTTCCTTTCATAGACACCCACTAGGAGAAATTTCATAGAAAGCCAATATATCCATCAGTACGTTTTTGGACTGTTGGATGAAACTGGAATATTCAGGTGAAACCAGTACAGATAATACAAGCAATACAATACATATAAGCTCCATGCAGAGATTGCCCTTGGGTTGTATTTGACCCAAGGACCCAAAAATTCTCCAAGATGTCAACCACCATGCTGTGTAGACTTACAATCCTATAGACCTTTCCCATAGTGTTTACCTTCAGTCCTCAATTCATGATGTGTTACTGTTCAACAGGGCTTACTTTAAAAAAAAAAGTGTGGGTACATCATTTTTGTCAACTTTTCCTTCCTAATATACAGAGCAGGAGCTCCTAAAAACACAACTTTATAGGGTGCCCTATCACATTCCCCCTTAACCTCAATCTTCGGAGCCTGATCCATCATCAGTGTCCGCCAATCTTCTCATGCAAAGATTGTAAGCTCTTGCGAGCAGGGCCCTGATTCCTCTTTAATTGTTGGCTAGTTTGTTGCTATGTAATGTATGATATTGTTTGTTCATAAAACGTCTAATTGTAAAACGCTGTAGAACATAAATAAAGATTATTATTATTATGTAATTATTATTATTATTATTATTATTATTATTATTTATTATTCAAAGATTTAGAGCCCTGCCCCCATAGAAAATTTAACATGGGGTCCCAGTGAGATTTCTGATGAATTTATGATTTTATTTATTGAGTGGAGGAGAATAATTTTTAAAAATTGCCCTCCACCTTCCCCAAAATTACTTGACTTCTATGTTGGGTCTATGTTGGAAAAAGTAGAACAGTTTTCAGCTTCATAAATGTGACTCTCATTATGTACACCATATTTTGTAATGTATTTACACTAGACAACGAGCATAAATATATTGTTAAATAGCTCCCTATACAGCTATAAATCTTCTGATCCCCTCTCCTTAGCAAATGATAAATCTGTCTGCTTATAGCCACCAATAGGGGGAGCTCAGTGCAATAGGGGGAGCTCAGTTGGCATTAAAATTAATGGAAACTATAACATCATATTTACAGAAATATACTTACAAAAATATTGCACTATTACGAGTTAACACTAGTGGTGGCTGTCAGAAATAGCCATTGTTTTGTGAGGGAACAGAAGAAGGAGTTCAGCACAGGCCCCATAGCAGTCATGTGATAGGTAAGTCACTGATGCTGAAGATGTCTATACTGAAAAAGTAAAAATTGAGGGGAAGATTCACATAGATGTTTCCTCAAACCCCTGAATACTTTCTTTTTTCTTATTTTTCTTTATTAATAAAGTACCTCTGTATGTTTTGTATGTTTTGGATTTGGGCCTCATGAACTCTACCATAGTTGACTGTAATTGCCCATTGATTTGCATTGTTTTTTGGCCTGGCTATAAAGGTGTCCTGCCTCAATACAGTTGCATCATATACCACAAACATTACTTATATGCACCAGTCTTGGCAGAGTCCAGTGAGCACCAGTAACACTAGCAGACCATGATACTATCAGTGGTGAAGTAGAATTAGATATGGCAACTATTCCTATTCATCTGTATCAAGAGGTACTATAATTAGTGATCCATACCTGTCAGTAGATAAAGGATATATGCCCAGCGACCACTTACTGATACTTATTAAACCATGTGGCTTATAGATTGGATTTTACGCATGATCATGCTTCTTATCTCTATTGCCAATTCTGACTTGTCAGGTCAATGAGCTTAAATCTTTTTTATTACCCATACGATATAAATGACTATCATTTTACATCTATCGGACCTAGAATTAAGTTGAAATTTTAGTGCAGATGAACCATCCTGTGGCTCTATAATTTCACATTTGAAAAGTCAATGTAGATGCAAAGTGAAAATATATTTTTTGAAATAGTATAATACAATGTTAAGAGATGTCAATTTGCTGCCTGGTAGGGCTCAGTGAGCTGATTTATATATCTGCTGATACTTCGTCATTTATGCCTGTTTATAGCCAGGATTATTGCCTTAGATCACTTAGTCAGCCCAGCACACTTCCAATCTAATTCTTTTTGCCCTGAGAATTCAGCCTGGAAACACTTGGATTTAAGTCAATCCTATGAATAATGCGCTCTGTGCTGGGTTGTTCTTTAAGTCTAAAATGTGGCTTTTTAGTAAGCCCTGGTAAGCCTTTTATGTTTATAGTGACTAGACCAAGTGTAATACAGTTTTAATTGGTCCCCTATGCTGAAAATATTTCACAATGCGCAGATGTCGAAGACTTTTTGTTTTTTGCTTATATTTTTTCCTATTATTCATACAGTATTCTATGTGTTGATTATAAGAATATAACACAACACGTAAGCCTATGGCTAGACAACGGCTTGAAAAGATGATGAGAAGAGTCATGCAAACTTTGAGTCATAGAACCTATGTTTGACCCCCCAGAAAAGTCATACAATTACTGTCCTATAGTTACAGGTGCAATTATCTGGGTAGAAGGCTTCAATTCTCATGCAGTAGACCTTGAGACATCCCTGAGCAGGATGCTCTCCTTACCAGATATAACATTAGTCTCTGGTACTGACCGTTTGATAAAAGCAATATGCTTCGACTATGGTTGCTCCTAATATCTTTGTCTGGCAGAGTACTCCATATAATTCAAAATCTTGATAGACCCCCTTTTTTGTAAAGCTTTTCACTGCTGTCCATGGTATTTTCCTTTAGAAGAACCCTGTTCAAGCTTCCTCTTATGACAACCAGAAAGGTGCTTTTCATCACTTGTGGTAGCAGTTGATGATCAGATAACCTCTTGGTCATGTCTAACTTAATGCATAACCTAATGATTGTCCCCTCATCTGGCTTTCAAATGCAGAGAAGGTAATCATAATTTTTCCATGATGATATTTGGCTTTGAAGCTACTCTTTAAAGTTCCTTTTTTCATATTCTATATATGAATAAGCATGCTGTTGATATTCTGCCCGTTGTGCCCTGTTGATATTCTGCCCAGGGTGCCCTATTCTTTTTTCTCAATTTATATTGCATTTTAAAAATTTTCTAATTTAAATTTCCCTTCATCACAGAAGAATAGCATCTAGCAGCTAAAGCCCATGTCAGTTGGCGTTTTATAATTTTACAATTCATTGTCCTAAACATGAAAGAAAAATACAGGTTTGATAAATGTACGTCCCAGTAAAAGAGACACCTCACTTATTCTGCAGAAAACCCCTTGTGCAAGAATACTATGGCATCTGCCATGAATGAAAACAGTCACAGTCAGTTAAGTTATGAGCAGGGCTGGAGTGGGACTGAAATTCAGACCTGGCATTCATTGTAAAAAAGGCTCACTTGTGTGGTCAATGTGCAATATTTTGTTTGCCCTTTCTCTTTCCCCCCTGATCCAACTTCTCCCCCTGCCCCAGTGATAATTGCATATTTGGATGGACATTACATGCAGCATACAAAACATACAGGAGTATACAGCACTACATGTTCTCTTTCTTCATCTTCTCCATTCAGCCCAGACCACCATGATGACATATTTCAGTCCCATCTCATCCCTGCAGAGATGACTACACAGACATCTTAGATCCTTCACTTTTCATCATTCCCCCTCCTGGGGCTCCAAAAGTGTTATCTTGCTTCCACCCCAAATGCTGCACCTGCTGTGCTTCCCAATGCGCCCAAATATTAAACTTTAAAAAGAATAGTGCTCCTGCCCCATCAGTTATAATTCTCTCCCACAGTGGCCTCATTACTAATAATGCTCCAAAGTGCCCCCAGTAGTAATAAGGATGTACAAAGTTCCCCAGTATTAATAAGGCCCCCTAAAGTGCCCCCAGTAAAAATAAGGCCCAGTAAAGTCCCCACAGTAGTAATAAGGCCCCTAAAGTGCCCCCAGTAGTAATAAGGCCCCCTAAAGTACCCCCAGAAGTAAAAATACTCCCTAAAGTGCCCCCAGTAGTAATAAGGCCCCATAGAGTGCTCCCAGTAGTAATAAGCCCTTTAAATGCCACCAGTAGTTATTAGGCCCATCCATATGGCCCCCTGTACAGCCCCAGTAGTAAAGCCCACTATAGTGCCCCCAGTAGATATAATTCCCTCTATAGTGCCTCACTAGTTATAATGCCCTAAATAGTCATCATACTCCCTTGTATTGCTCCAGTACATATCATGTCCCCCTGTAGCACCTGAAGTAGTAATAAGGCCCCTCTATAGTGCCCCAGTAGTTATAATGCTCCTTTAGTACTCCCAGTTGATATAATGCCCCTATAGTGCCAACAGTAATTATAATGGCTCTCTGTAGTGCCACAGTAGTTATAATGCGCCTCTGTATTTTGCAGTACTTATGTCCCCAGTAGTAGTATATTGTCCCTATGTTTTACTGTTCCCCCCTGTATAAAGTGACAAAAAACAGCAGAATACTTACCTGCTTCCCCCTCCATGCTTCAGTCTGCAAAGCTATTTTCAGCCTGTGGTCTGGCATGTAAAAATATATATATTGCACAGAGCAGATATTCACACTCTAGGTGCAGTCTTCTAAAAACCTTTCTGATAAAGGATAAAACATAAAAAGCATATATATATATAAGACTTGGAGTGGTCTACACGGATGTCTTCAGAAGACAAATTTAGAGATAAATGAATCCAATTTGTCACAAATTTCCCAAAAACTTTAATTCCATTTAATCCAAATTTATTTTGGTTTTCTCCCACATGAATTGCACAAAATAGTGGCTGCTATTTTAGTTCAGAAAAGAAGGCATCTTGCACCAAAAATTATTAGACCATTTTTAATTTAAAAAATAAATAAAATTTTGATTTGAACCAAATTTATTAAGACCAAATCAAATCTGATGGCTCATTCAACTGAATCAGACCTGAAACAAATTTTGGGAAATTTGCTCACCTCTAGACAGAAACTTTAAAAAGGGCAATGTGATGCCAATTAGGGTAGTTGATATTTACAATGTAAAACCTACTTAGTCCTCAACTCTACATGAACGTTGAAAAAATATTTTTTTAAGAAATCACCAAGTGTAGTCCTTGTGGGATGTAAGGTGCAGGCCTACTTACACAGCCCAGCCAGAACTCCACACTTTATATAGTTCACTGTAATAGCTCGAAATTGTTTGGCTTTATTGCACTAGTTCACGTTCTCAATATTTCAAATGTTGGAATTCGTGCATCTGTTTGTCCCCAAATATGAGTGATTTGGGAGTCTCAAGATTAGTTATGAGAGTTTTATGTGTGTTATAATAACCAAAATAGTTTCAGTGCTTCTAGTACATTATGATCTCCCTGTCACAATATTGAGGGATGGATGGAAGCAGGAACTTATAGTTCTTGCTGTCAATAAATCAGAAATATATGTATCTGAATGAAACCAAGAATACACTGTTTAGATGCAAATGCTGACAAGATGAATTAGAAATGTGATCCCTTGCTATATGTAGGCCTGTCAACAAGTGTCAACAAGACAGGTTGATTAAGTTGTAATGGGTGAGAAATATAGCTGCTGCATATGCAGACATGTACATGGGGCAGCATTTACTAAGATAAATTGTATATGCTGAGCTTTATGTACATTAAAAATGAATACATCAGCATTATTTTAGCATGAAGATAGATGAAATCTCTTACGTCAAATTAGACTTGACCTTTCTATAATTTCAAGCACCAATATAAAGGATTTATGGCTCTGCTAAATGAAATCTCATTAAGTAGACAAGTTGTCTTACTGGAGATAAAGAGGTGTAATTTTCGTTTAAAAAAAAAAAAAAAAAAAGCTTTTTAGACTGGTAGAAAATATCCTAGAAAGAGATAAAATGATGGTTAGCACTGAATGGAATCAACTGCTTCTATCTCAATTGAATTATAGCCCTCATCTTTCTATGGGTGGCACGGGAATGCAGAATTTATAAACTAGGTATGTAAAATGTAGCTTTTACTACAGTGTATATCCACCTTTAACCATCAGGTTACATATATAAGCAATCTGGATAAAAAAGAGAAAATACATTTCATTGCTTAAAAAGAAAAAATACATTACATTCCTTAAAACGAACCGATCTTAAATTACAGCCTATGTCTGTGCTGACAATTCTTCTTCACAGCTGAATCTCTGAGGTTATGTTCAGATGATGGATTTTGTCAGCAACAAAATTTGCTGTTTATCCCATGACATAAGCCACTGTGGTTTCTGCCATGGGTTTTCACTTTATATGGTGCAGACCCCATCTTGGTTTAGCTTCACTGCGGCTTTGTGACGGGCCCGCGCGGTAATGGTGCCAAGAAAGGACCTGTACAGTACATTGTTGGCATGATCTGGAAAACTACATAGCAAAAATCCTTGGCTGTATGAACTGCGGTGCAGCCTCCCACTGATAACAATGGGAATCACTTTCACCACAGTTTTCGGCACTGAATCCACGCTGAAACCCATAGTCAAAAAACTCAATTTGAACATATCCTCCATGCTTGCTCAACGTCTGCGCA
Source organism: Rhinella marina (assembly GCA_900303285.1). Classification (NCBI taxonomy): domain Eukaryota; kingdom Metazoa; phylum Chordata; class Amphibia; order Anura; family Bufonidae; genus Rhinella; species Rhinella marina. The sequence goes on along the minus strand of ONZH01007067.1, from coordinate 9,102 downwards.
CAGCCAGGTTGTTAAGTCTCATAATACATTCATATGCATAAGGCCTTGCATTCGATGTACACTATGTTATTTTCAGACAGTAGTAGTATACCTTATCAACAACTTTTTAAAAAAATTTACTCAAGTTATATGTTTAAAAAAGCATCCAAAATCTGTTGAGACATACTTTTTTATGTCTCAAGTCTGTTTTTTTACATGTACAGATAGCAGACAGTGAACCAATGGTAGCAAACAGTGTATTTAAAGAATTCCACCATACAGTAAACATAAGTAACGCCTCCATTCTGTACCAATAAATAATTATACCGTACAGTATACATAAATAATGCTGCCATTCTGTACCAATAAATAATGACACCGTATGTACATATAAGTAACCCTGCCATTCTGTACAAAAAATAATGATACCATCCATTACACATAAATAACGCTGCCATTCTGTACCAATAAAAAATGACACCATAAAGTGCACATAAATAACACTTCCATTCTGTACTAATAAATTATGACATCATACAGTACACATAAATAACTGCCATTCTTTACCAATAAATAAAGACACCATATAGTACACATAAACATCGCTGTTATTCTGTACTAATAAATAATGGCACTTTACAGTACACATAAATAACGTTGCCATTCTCTACCAATAATAAACACACAATACAGTACACATAAATGCAGTCTTTCTGTACCAATAAATAATAACACCATATAGTACACATAAATAATGCCGCCATTCTGTACCAATAAATAATGGTACTGTACAGTGCACATACATAATACTGCTGTTTTGTACCAATAAATAATGAAACCATATAGTAGATAATCAAATGCTCATACAACAATTCCTATTAATAGCATCATCAGAAAGAAGCCTCAATCAAAAGTGCCATTAAAGCAAGCAGTGAGTGTAGTAGTATAATTTGTGGTTGTTTAGGGCAGCAAAGGGGATTTTGGTAGTAGTACTAGTACTAGTAGTGGTGGACTAGTAGTGAAGCAGCCAGTTTTACTACTATTTTGTTTTACTTATTTAAACTCATAATTTAGACCTATAACTAGAGATGAGCGAATCGAATAGGACGAAGTGGAATTCGATCCGAATTTCAGGAATTATTCGATTCGCACCGATTTAGAATTTCCTGACGATTCGTGGTGATGAATCTTTTTTTTATTTCCACTAAAATGGCGGCTGCATGTGTTTGGACATGGAGAAAGGAACATGAGGGAGGGAGGGAGGGATCACCCACAATGCCATGCATGCAGCCAGTCAGCAGCCAACCAGCCCTGTGATGTCACAGCCCAATAAATAGCCTCAGCCGTCTTGGATTCAGCCATTTTCCAGTGAACTCAGTGCAGGGAGAGACGTTTGCAGGCACTAGGGCAAGTGTTACAAAACCTCCTGAAAAGTACAAATTGCTGAATAGAAGTGTAGGGAAAGCATAGAAATTGAAGTATAGAAGCAGAACATGCTGCTATTGGGGTGTTTTGAGACAGTGTGAGATCTGGAAAGAAGTGCAACCACAGGTTAATAGGAAAAATCGTATTACACCTTGGTTTCAGTGACTGGGACTCAAAATAGCCATGCTACTGCTGCACATGTCAGGTTTGCCTCTGTAATTCTGGTTATTGGGTTTTTTTTAACCCTTGTGCGCTGTAGTTACATTTAGTACAGCACTTTTTTGTGGTTTTAGTGTTGGGGCTTATTAGCTGTGTTGAAGTTGGACGATGGCAGGCCTTTGTAGCGTGTATTTTTCTCAACTGAAGAAAAAGAGTTTTAATAGTCGTATAGCGCCAAAGTTCTATATTTTAAAAGCTACTGGCATTTATTGCTGTTGCCCAAAAAACGTATTATTCGCTCCGTGTTGAAGTGGGACAATTACAGCCCGTTGTAGCATGTTTTAACCCCTTCACGTCCAGCGCCGTACATGTATGGCGCAGCGGGACGTGGCTTACCGCCCAGCGCCGTACATGTACAGCGCGCTGATCAGGCAGGTGCAGGAGCTGCGCCCGCCCGATCAGTGGCAGGGGTCCGGCTGTGCCCAGGTGCCGGACCCCTGGGGAATGCGCCAGCATCAGTGAAAACACCGATGCCGGCGCATTAACCCTTCATGTGCCGCGGTCATTGCTGACCGCGGCACATGAGGTGTGCCGCATGTTCAGGATGGCGAGCGGGGGGCCATCGGGTCCCCGTGCTGCTGTGACGGGGACCCGATGGCTTGGATGGCAGCCCGATGCCTTCCTTAGGCATCATGACTGCCATCCCTGCGAACCTGTGTATTACACTTACAGCCAATGCATTACAATACAACAGTATTGTAATGCATTGTGCAGGGGATCAGACCACTAAAAGTTAAAAAAAGTGAAAAAAAGGTGAAAAAAAAGTTAAAAAATAGTAAAAAAAAAAATAAAATAAAAAGTTTCAAGTAAAAAAACAAAATGCCATTTTCCCCCCAAAAAAAGTAAAAAAAATTGTTAAAAAAAGAAAAAAAAGAAAAAGTAGGCATATTAGGTATCACCGCGTCCGTATCGACCGGCTCTATAAAAATATCACATAATCCATCCCGCCAGGTGAACACAGTAAAAAATAAAAACAGTGCCAAAACAGGCATTTTTTGGTCACCTTCCCGAACAAAAAGTGTAATACTACGCGATCAAAAAGGCGTATTTACCCCAAAATGGTACTAATAAAATCATCATCTCGTCCTGCAAAAAATGATACCCTACCTAAGACAATCGCCCAAAAAATAAAAAAATATGGCTTTTAGAAAATGTCAGCACAAAAAAAAGATTTTATTCTGTTCAAAAATAAATATATTATGTAAAACTTTCCAAAAATAAAAATTTTAGACATATTGGGAATCGCCGCTTCTGTATCGACCGTCTCTATAAAAATATCACATAATCCATCCCGCCAGGTGAACACAGTAAAAAATAAAAAATAAAAACTATGCCAAAATAGCCATTTTTTTCCCTCTTCCCTCACAAAAAGTGTAATAGCAGGCGATAAAAAAGGCGTATTTATCCCAAAATGGTACCAATCAAACCGTCATCTTGTCCTGCAAAAATTATACCCTACATGAGACAATCGCCCGAAAAATAAAAAAAAATGGCTCTCAGAAAATAGCAGCACCAAAAAAAGATTTTATTCTGTTCAAAAATAAATATATTTATTGTGTAAAACTTTCCAAAAATAAAAATGTTAGACATATTGGGTATCGCCGCGTCCGTAACAACCTGCTCTATAAAAAAATTACATGAGATGGCCCCCCAGGTGAATGCTGCAAAAAAATTTAAAAAACTATGCCAAGACAACCATTTTTTTCCCTCTTGCCTCACAAAAAGTGTAATAGCAGGCGATCAAAAAGGCGTATTTAACCCAAAATGGTACCAATCAAACCGTAATCTTGTCCCGCAAAAATGATACCCTACCTGAGACAATCTCCCAAAAAATATGGCACTCAGGAAATGACAACACAAAAAAAGATTTTATTCTGTTCAAAAATAAATCTAATGTGTAAAATTTAATAAAAATAAAAATGGTAGACATATTGGGTATCTCCGCGTCCGTACCAACCTGCTCTATAAAAATATCACATAATTTGCCCCCTCAGGTGAATGCTGTAAAAAAAATTTTTTTAAAAACTATGCCAAAACAGCTATTTTTTTTCACCTTGACTCACAAAAAGTGTAATACCAAGCAATAAAAAGTGTTATTTACCCCAAAATGGTACCAATAAAAATGTCACCTCATCCTGCAAAAAATGAGCCCCCACATAAGACAATAACTCAAAAAAATAAAAATCAATGGTTCCCGCAAACCAATCCATCAAAAGCTGTTCTGCAAAATCCATATGGTGCTCCTTCAGTTCTGAGTCCTGCCATGTGCCCGCACAGCAGTTTACCACCACATATGGGGTGTTGCCGCATTCAGGAGAAAATGGGTAACACATTATGGGGTGCTTTTCTCCTGTTACCCCTTATGAAAATAAAACATTTGGGGCTAAAGCAACATTTTATTGGAAGTAATGAAACTTTTCATTTTCACAGCCAAGTGTTTCCAAATTCCATAAATAGCGTAAAATGGGTCAAAGTGGCCAGTACCCCCCTTAAAATATTCTTTGAAGGGTGTAGTTTCCAAACTGGGGTCACTTTATGAGGATTTCCACTGTAGGGGTACGTCAGGGTCTCTCAATTACAAAATGGTGCCTAAAAACCATTCTAGCAAAATCTGCCTCCAAAATCCGTATGGCGCTCCTTTCCATCTGACCACTGCCACAAACCCATAGACACGTTTACCACCACATATGGGGTATTTCTGTAAACTGTAGAATCAGAGCAATGTATATTGAGGTTTAGTTTGCTGTTAACTAAAGATGAGCGAACATGCTCATCCGAGCATGGTGCTCGTTCGAGCATTAGGGTATTCGCATACGCTCGCTACTCGGACAAGCATATCGCGATCCTCGAGGAAATGGAAATTCCTCTTCCTGCATGTTAGCCGCGTGAAATTAGAATCTGGTTAGGCAGGAATCATCCACAAAGAACCCAACGCTCCTTCTAAGGGCTACAACGACATTTTTTTTTTGTCCTCCTCTCGGCTGCTGGCTGGGACTTGTAGTGCAGCTACCGCCAGTGCAGTCTAGGGAATACGTTTTGTCACTCAGTTATATAAACTACAGTCCAGTGAACAATTGTGAGGTGTGCTGTACAGCAGCGTCAGTCTATAAAATAAGTGTTTTTCACTCAATTATATGCGACACACTAGCCGCAGTCTAGAGAATAATTTTTTTTTACTCAATTATATAAATTACAGTCCAGTGAACAATTGTGAGGTGTGTGATACACTAGCCACAGTCTAGAGAATAATTTTTTTTCACTCAATTATATAAACTACAGTCCAGTGAACAATTGTGAGGTGTGTGATACACTAGCCACAGTCTAGAGAATAATTTTTTCACTCAATTATATAAACTACAGTCCAGTGAACAATTGTGAGGTGTGCTGTACAGCAGCGTCAGTCTATAAAATAAGTTTTTTTCACTCAATTATATAAACTACAGTCCAGTGAACAATTGTGAAGTGTGCAATACACTTGCCGCAGTCTAGAGAATAATTTTTTTCACTCAATTATATAAACTACAGTCCAGTGAACAATTGTGAGGTGTGTGATACACTAGCCGCAGTATAGAGAATAATTTTTTTTCATTCAATTATATAAACTACAGTCCAGTGAACAATTGTGAGGTTTGCGATACACTTGCCGCAGTCTAGAGAATAATTTTTTTCACTCAATTATATAAACTACAGTCCAGTGAACAATTGTGAGGTGTGCGATACACTAGCCACAGTCTAGAGAATAATTTTTTCACTCAATTATATAAACTACAGTCCAGTGAACAATTGTGAGGTGTGCGATACACTTGCCGCAGTCTAGAGAATAATTTTTTTTCACTCAATTATATAAACTACAGTCCAGTGAACAATTGTGAGGTGTGTGATACCCTAGTCGCAGTCTAGAGAATAATTTTTTTCACTCAATTATATAAACTACAGTCCAGTGAACAATTGTGAGGTGTGTGATACACTAGCCGCAGTCTAGAGAATAATTTTTTTCACTCAATTATATAAACTACAGTCCAGTGAACAATTGTGAGCTGTGCGATACACTTGCCGCAGTCTAGAGAATAATTTTTTTCACTCAATTATATAAACTACAGTCCAGTAAACAATTGTATAGTGTGCTGTACAGCAGCGTCAGTCTATAAAATAAGTTTTTTCACTCAATTACATAAACTACAGTCCAGTGAACAATTGTGAGGTGTGCGATACACTTGCCGCAGTCTAGAGAATAATTTTTTTTCACTTCAATTATATAAACTACAGTCCAGTGAACAATTGTGAGGTGTGTGATACCTAGTCGCAGTCTAGAGAATAATTTTTTTCACTCAATTATATAAACTACAGTCCAGTGAACAATTGTGAGGTGTGTGATACACTAGCCGCAGTCTAGAGAATAATTTTTTTTCACTCAATTATATAAACTACAGTCCAGTGAACAATTGTGAGGTGTGCGATACACTTGCCGCAGTCTAGAGAATAATTTTTTTCACTCAATTATATAAACTACAGTCCAGTGAACAATTGTATAGTGTGCTGTACAGCAGCGTCACTCTATAAAATAAGTTTTTTCACTCAATTATATAAACTACAGTCCAGTGAACAATTGTGAGGTGTGCGATACACTAGCCGCAGTCTAGAGAATAATTTTTTTCACTCAATTATATAAACTACAGTCCAGTGAACAATTGTGAGGTGTGCGATACACTTGCCGCAGTCTAGAGAAAATTTTTTCACTCAATTATATAAACTACAGTCCAGTGAACAATTGTGAGGTGTGTGATAAACTAGCCGCAGCCTAGAGAATAATTTTTTTCACTCAATTATATAAACTACAGTCCAGTGAACAATTGTGAGGTGTGCTGTACAGCAGCGTCAGTCTATAAAATAAGTTTTTTTCACTCAATTATATAAACTACAGTCCAGTGAACAATTGTGAGGTGTGCGATACACTTGCCACAGTCTAGAGAATAATTTTTTCACTCAATTATATAAACTACAGTCCAGTGAACAATTGTGAGGTGTGCGATACACTTGCCGCAGTCTAGAGAAAAATGTTTTCACTCAATTATATAAACTACAGTCCAGTGAACAATTGTGAGGTGTGTGATACACTAGCCGCAGCCTAGAGAATAATTTTTTTCACTCAATTATATAAACTACAGTCCAGTGAACAATTGTGAGGTGTGCTGTACAGCAGCGTCAGTCTATAAAATAAGCTTTTTTCACTCAATTATATAAACTACAGTCCAGTGAACAATTGTGAGGTGTGCGATACACTTGCCGCAGTCTAGAGAATAATTTTTTCACTCAATTATATAAACTACAGTCCAGTGAACAATTGTTAGGTGTGTGATACACTAGCCGCATTCTAGAGAATAATATTTTTCACTCAATTATATAAACTACAGTCCAGTGAACAATTGTGAGCTGTGCGATACACTAGCCGCAGTCTTGAGAATAATTTTTTTTCACTCAATTATATAAACTACAGTCCAGTGAACAATTGTGAGGTGTGCAATACACTTGCCGCAGTCTAGAGAATAATCTTTTTCACTCAATTATATAAACTACAGTCCAGTGAAGAATTGTATAGTGTGCTGTACAGCAGCGTCAGTCTATAAAATACGTTTTTTCACTCAATTATATAAACTACAGTTCAGTGAACAATTGTGAGGTGTGCGATACACTTGCCGCAGTCTAGAGAATAATTTTTTTCACTCAATTATATAAACTACAGTCCAGTGAACAATTGTGAGGTGTGCTGTACAGCAGCGTCAGTCTATAAAATACGTTTTTTTCTCTCAATTATATAAACTACAGTCCAGTGAACAATTGTGAGCTGTGCGATACACTTGCCGCAGTCTAGAGAATAATCTTTTTCACTCAATTATATAAACTACAGTCCAGTGAACAATTGTATAGTGTGCTGTACAGCAGCGTCAGTCTATAAAATACGTTTTTTTCACTCAATTATATAAACTACAGTCCAGTGAACAATTGTGAGGTGTGTGATACACTAGCCGCAGTCTAGAGAATAATTTTTTTCACTCAATTATATAAACTACAGTCCAGTGAACAATTGTGAGGTGTGCTGTACAGCAGCGTCAGTCTATAAAATACGTTTTTTTCTCTCAATTATATAAACTACAGTCCAGTGAACAATTGTGAGGTGTGCGATACACTAGCCGCAGTCTAGAGAATAATTTTTTTCACTCAATTATATAAACTACAGTCCAGTGAACAATTGTGAGGTGTGTGATACAGCTTGCCGTCAGTCTATAAAATAATTGTTTTCACTCAATTATATAAACTACAGTCCAGTGAACAATTGTGAGGTGTGCGATACACTAGCCGCAGTCTAGAGAATAATTTTTTTCACTCAATTATATAAACTACAGTTCCAGTGAACAATTGTGAGGTGTGTGATACACTAGCCACAGTCTAGAGAATAATTTTTTTCACTCAATTATATAAACTACAGTCCAGTGAACAATTGTGAGGTGTGCGATACACTAGCCGCAGTCTAGAGAATAATTTTTTTTCACTCAATTTATATAAACTACAGTCCAGTGAACAATTGTGAGGTGTGCGATACACTAGCCGCAGTCTAGAGAATAATTTTTTTCACTCAATTATATAAACTATAGTCCAGTGAACAATTGTGAGGTGTGTGATACACTAGCCGCAGTCTAGAGAAATTTTTTTCACTCAATTATATAAACTACAGTCCAGTGAACAATTGTGAGGTGTGCGATACACTAGCCGCAGTCTAGAGAATAATTTTTTTCACTCAATTATATAAACTACAGTCCAGTGAACAATTGTGAGGTGTGCGATACACTAGCCGCAGTCTAGAGAATAATTTTTTTCACTCAATTATATAAACTACAGTCCAGTGAACAATTGTGAGGTGTGCGATACACTAGCCGCAGTCTAGAGAATAATTTTTTTCACTCAATTATATAAACTACAGTCCAGTGAACAATTGTGAGGTGTGTGATACACTAGCCGCAGTCTAGAGAATAATTTTTTTCACTCAATTATATAAACTACAGTCCAGTGAACAATTGTGAGGTGTGCGATACACTAGCCGCAGTCTAGAGAATATTTTTTTCACTCAATTATATAAACTACAGTCCAGTGAACAATTGTAAGGTGTGCGATACACTAGCCACAGTCTAGAGAATAATTTTTTTCACTCAATTATATAAACTACAGTCCAGTGAACAATTGTGAGGTGTGCGATACACTAGCCGCAGTCTAGAGAATAATTTTTTTCACTCAATTATATAAACTACAGTCCAGTGAACAATTGTGAGGTGTGCGATACACTAGCCGCAGTCTAGAGAATAATTTTTTTTCACTCAATTATATAAACTACAGTCCAGTGAACAATTGTGAGGTGTGTGATACACTAGCCGCAGTCTAGAGAATAATTTTTTTCACTCAATTATATAAAACTACAGTCCAGTGAAC